>CAUYRH010038014.1:0-157796 GCA_963574655.1 Perodicticus potto | reverse complement strand
AAAAACATCCAGTGGGGAAAAGATTCCCTATTTAACAAATGGTGCTGGGTGAACTGGTTGGCGACCTGTAGAAGACTAAAACTAAACCCACACCTCTCACCTTTAACTAAGGTAGACTCTCACTGGATTAAAGATTTAAACTTAAAATGTCACCTGGAACAGGACAGGACCCACCTCAGGGTTTACGACCAGCTCTGCGTAAGGTTTATCACTACCGTATGGGCAATCGTCTTCGTCGTCATCTGTATTTCCTCTTTGTTCTAGCTCTAGTCACCCCACGTGTAGGCTGTGAGTATGTGTGTACACACATTCCACACACACCTCTGCACACAGACGCACACCTCTAATCCTTTCTTCCTGTGGAGTCCCGTCTATTTCCCTTCCACATGGAAGAAGGGAAAGGAAAGCCACACAGACACGTGTCCATTACACTAACAGCGTACAGGCACACGCCAATAGACTTACGTTTTTCATAATTAGAAAGAAAATTTCCATTACAAAGTAAATTACTTGTAAAGAAAAGAGAGGTGTGTTTAGCCCATAAGGAATCTTCTAGTCTATATTCTACCTAAGTTTTTCCTGGAAATTTAAATACAGCATGGAGGACAGTTCTGATACTGTGTGCAGATCCTAAAGTTGGGTTGTGAGATGAAAATCAATGTGTAAGATGAAAATTTCTGCCTTGGAAATCCCTTCGGGCTGTGTGACATTGGAGATGAGAACATAGGTGCTCAGGACTCCCGGCAGACCTGGCTCTCTGGGTGTGGGAACTGAGCGCTGTTCAGCTGAACATCAGCAGACATCACTGGCTCATGTTTACCAGCCACATTGTGCAAAAATACTGATGTTCAACCCCAGTGTTATGCTCCATGCAGCGAGGTGCTCATAGCTGAGACAGCCCTGGTACCCGGGGACGCCCTGCGACCCGCCAGTTCCTGGGTCCTCTCCCAGCTCGCTCCCTCTCTGCTGTTTGCGTGGAATTCATGCGGCACCAGGTTGATGTGTGCTCTGCGCTTCTATCACTCTCCACCTCTTCTCTCTCTGTCGTCTCACTCTCTCTCTCCCCTCCATCCTTCCCCCACACTCCTGCCAACTGTGGAATTCACTTGAGTGGAAAGTGTGTAAAATAAATGCAACCTCAGGAGAAAACTACAGTGACAATTTTCCTTTCTCACTGTCGTTACCTAGGAAAGATGATTTCACCAAAATCCTTTGTTGTAAGACCTTTCAAAACTCAATTTCCAAACGGCCGCCTCTGTGACTCCAGAACAATATTCACTAGTTGGAGGAAAAAAGGATTTAAACAGATCTGACCATGTTTAGTGATGATGCTTTATACGCAGTTGCTTCCTTGTGAGATTTTTATTAGCCAAGTTATTTTTATTTTATCCTACCTTTGTTTTAGCTAAAATCTTAGCTTTTGCAGTACTGAGTTGTTTTTGTTTTTTGATTTTTGCACCTTTGTTTCTAAATTTTGCAGTTGTTTTATTCTACTAAAAAATAAGATTACAAAGTCAATGAATCAAAGTTTCTCCTGTGTAATAAAGCCCTAATTGTATGACCTGGTTTTCTGAACTCACAGCTGAAGAAGCTATGAAATATGTTGCATTTAACCAATAGTTTGGATGGGCAACATGCATGTGGTCTTTAAAGGATGCTGGGTTTATTGGAGAGAGGTGGGATGGTGAGAAGGCTGTAAAGGAGTGACATTCTGACTGGGGAATCAAGTGGTAGAAGAAAGGTTTCTGGAAGAGACCATCCCTGGGCCAGCTTGGCAAATTGTAATTTAAGGGAAGAGCAGTCTGAAATTAGTTAATCTAATTTAGACTGTGAAGAAAATGCAGCCATTTCTGAAAGAGTGTGGATAATTTTAGGCTAAAAGCAAATTTTAACTGACAAGAATATCTCCAGCCTAGTTAAGCTAATGAAATCTTAACTAGGTTACAAAGAAGTCAGACTATGCGTTTTAAAAATGGACCTGTAAAGAAAAGGAGCAATTTCGGTTAATGGGTATTACTCTGGGTGGAAGGCTGATTTTGTCTGAAAGAGAAATATCTTTAGCCTAGTGAAGCTAATGAAACCTTAACTAGGTTACAAAGAAATCAGAACATTAGTGAGCAGAATGACACTCAGAGAGCTGTCAGAATCCTGTTGAGGGTAACTGGCAGCGCTCATGACAGAGTGGTTGGTGGAGTTCATGACAGGGTACCGGCAGCAGGATATCATTGATTGACAGGACCAGGAAACGTTCCCACGGTGACTGACACACAGCAAAGGAAAAAGGTTGACAAATGATAGTTTGAATGTATTTTGTAGTTTTTCCATCACACTTTTCTTATGCACTTTATTCCATAGTTAATATTGCTACTTGTTCATAAATAAATAATCTAGCTTTTATTTATAAACCAGAAGTGTTCTGTATTTTTAAAGTACTCTGATTTATACATCCAGTATATTTATATATGTACTTGCATTGCGTATTTTCTCTGTGTCGAGCTTGCTCAAATTTTTAGATTCCAAAAAAATATCATGTGTTTTTCAATGCAAATTTATCATGGGGGTAACCTACAATCTCTGGGTGGAACAAAGGCCTGATGGATCATCCTCAAAGAAGGCATCTTGCGGAAGAAGATAGACAGGAAAGGAACTCAGATATACTTTAGATAAGGCTCCAGAAACGCTGAGATGGACAGACTCATGTCTAGACGGTCGGCACACGTGTTTTGAACTCTTGTTGTGTGCTAGGTACTTTATGGGGTACTTGGGTTACAGCACTGAGCAAAACAGACAAAGGTCCCTGTTTTTCAGGAGCTTATATTCCAGTAATGGAGCTAGACAAGCAGTAAACAATACAAACAGGTCAATTATCCGATATGGCAGAAGTCAAGCATTGCTATGGAAGAAAAGAAGGTACTTAGCAGAAGAAGGGATGTGAATGCCGGCAGTGGGGGTGGGGCAGAACGTGGTCAGGGTGAGCCTCCGAGAAGGCAGCCACCTGCGGAGGAATTCATCCCTCCTCTGACCATCTTCATTCACCCATTCATCCGGTAACACTGAGCTCCTCCTATATGCCTCCACTCCACTGGACTTGATGATACGGAGAGGGATAAGCCATGGTCTCTACTTTCGAGATGTCACTGTGAGCAACAATAAAAAGTAGACAAGGAAAGCAGTGATTGCACTCTCTGTGCTCTGCCTCCCGGTGCCCCTTTATTGAGGCTCTGCTCAAATGCTTTTGACCAGCTTATCTGGAAGTGCCCTGTCTATGCCTTTCTAATTTCTAACCATGTTCTATTTCACTTTAGGGTACATATCACCCCCTGCATTGTTACAGTTTATTTATATTTTATCCTTCACCACTAGAATGTGAGGTCTGAGAGGAGGGACACTGTTCACAACTATGTTCTTTTAAAATTTTATTTAATTTATTTTATTTTTTATTTTATTGAGACAGAGTCTCACTGTTGCCCTGGGTAGAGTGCTGTGGTGTCGTAGCTCACAGAAACCTCAAACTCTTAGGCTCAAGCGATTCTCTTGCCTCAGCTTCCCAAGTAGCTGGGACTACAGGTGCCTGCCATAACACCTGGCTAATTTTTCTGCTTTTAGTAGAGATCGTGTCTCACTCTTGCTCAGGCTCATCTTGAACTTCTGAGCTTGGGCAGTCCTTCTACCTCAGCCTCCCAAAGTGCAAGGATTACAGCGTGAGCCACCGTGCCCACCACTATGTCTTTATTGTCCAGAAGAAAACCTGATATACACAGAAGACACTTAGTAAGTTTTGTTGAACAAATGAATAAATAAGTGAAGTGCTAAAGAGGGAATATATTAAATATGGTGCTATTGACCTTGTACCTTCTAATATAGTAGTGAGCAGAAAAAGCAATTTAACATAGGATCCTCAGGGAACAGTAAAATGTAGAAGATTAAAGTAATATTATTGCAGTTAAGAAAATGTAATATATTTTTTACCAGGTTAAAAATTTTAATTTTAAAGTATAAAATATTTGAGACAAACAAAAAAGTACACAAAATGTTCGTATATACATTAAGCATGTATTTTGTTTCATTTTTTTATACACACACACACACACACATACACACCCTACACTCTCTCACACACTTCTGTAGCAATTTTATACTACTTAAGTCCTTAGGCTTAAAGTAGCAAGGCTTAGTGACAAGCAGCCCCTGGTCACTTAAAAACTATAGTGGTTTTAATCTATCTCTCAAAGATTGCCTCTCCCTGGCAATGGTGGAACTATACGTTGGCCTTCAGGCAACATATGACCTGCTAATCTTGTGGCATCCTTTTGGGCCAATCTTACCACTATTTGGATGATAGATAGAGTGGTACGCAGCAGGTTTCAGCAGTGTGACAGTCAGGACTCCGTTTCTCTAAAGCTGGTCTATTTCTGTAGCACTAATTTTCTTTGAAGTAGGGAGCCAAGGAAGAGTGTCTTACATATTTCATTTCCAAAGATAGTCTACTCTTAGCTTTTGCTACAAATAATACCAAAACTGTAGTGACTTCAATCAACAATTATTTATTTAGCTCACAAGCTTCCAAGTTGTCAATGTGGCAAAGTGGGCTAGGCTATGCTGGGCAGTTGTGGTCTCTAGGAGCTCACTCATGCAGCTGCATTTAGGGGAGGCTGGCTGGTCTAGAATGGCCTCAGCTGGAATGGCTGGTCTCTGTTCCATGTGGTTTCCTGTCTCCCACTATAGTCCAGGCTTGTTCACATGGTGGCTGGACAGGGTTCTGAGACAGAGCAGCAGTGTGCAGGGAACGAGTGTGCAAGAACAAGTTTTCTTTTGCCACATTCCATTGCTCAAAGTAAGGCACAAGTTCAGCCCAAACTGAAGAGGTGGAAAAATAGACTCCAGCCCTTCATAAGAAAAGCTTCAAAGCCACATCAAAGAAGGAGTATGGATACAAGGAGAAGGATAGAATGGTCACGGCTGTTTTTACTAAGCATCAGCTCAAAGGCCAACATCATTTAACTCCCATCTGCATGTCTGCTCTACTTTTCCCTTCTTATGTCATTTTTTAAAACTCTAGAAAATTTCCTAATTTCATGACCTTTTGGAGCACTCTCTAACTTCAGATAACTGAGCCAGGTTTTCCTAGAGATAATAAATGAACAATTGGATGTTATGTCTCACCTTCTAGGTGCTTCTGCAAATGAAGAGCAATAGAGCAAAGAGAGTTGAGAACAACACTATTTCACAGAAGTTGCCTGAGCACCCCGAGTATGCCAGGCTCAGAAGAAAGAGAGGACCACAAATGAATGTAATATGGCCCCTGTTCTTGAGGCATTTATAGTTGTTTCGAAGTGATTTAGCATTGTTTCTGGTGGTTCACTCTCCCTCTCTGCTACATTCAAACAGAGTCCTGTGGATTTTGCTTTTAAATGCCTGCTTGGATGCATCCCTTCTACCACCGCCTTAGTTTAGTCCTTTCATCTGTTGCCATGACTACAGCACAACCTTCTTCGCGATCTCCCCTTATCAGTCCCTTCTTCTCTGCCAACATATTGACTAAGTCCACATTCTTGCCAGAGTGTCCTCTAACATGTAAACATTCAGCATCCTCACAGGAAGAATGCCCTTGGATCTCCCAGCCCCGGGGCTCACAGCCAGAGATCTTTTTGTGCAAGGCAAAACCCATTTTGAGCTGGCACACTCTCACCCCACCATCTCTCCAGGTGGCACACTCTCACCCCACCATCTCTCACATTTTATTCTCCAGGAAAATGGAATCATTAATAGTTTCTTGAACATGCCGATGTTTCTCGCATCTTTTGCCTTATGTGCGTTGTTCCCTATAACAAGAGCAATCCCTCTCCCACTTGTCTGCCTAAAAACTGTAACTTTCTTTAAGGGCAGGTTATTCTCAGAAAGATCCCTGTATTATTAAGAGCAATATGTGATAGCAATACACCCTTGCTATTGTCCCTGATGTCTTTAGACTTCTATTCCTACTTCACGTGTAAGCCCCGTCATGCCTTTTCTATTGGGATCGTATTGTATTATCATTGTTTCTGCTCTGTTTTGTTCATTATCTGTAAGTTTCTTTAAGACAGTGACCCTACCTCTTCAACCTTTTCTTCTCCAGAAACTAGCACTTAATAAATATTAATTGAATGAATGAAATCAAACCAGAAAGAAATGGAAGATATAAAGTTCATGTTAGTTACACTAATGGGCAGGCAGCAAAGTATCATATAATGATCCCTGGACTTGGTGCCAGAAGAGTTGCTTTGCCCCTTAATAGCCATTTGACCTTGAGGAAGTCTTATTCCCTCTTATAGTTTCAGCTTCCTCATTAGCTAAACAAGAATAAACCTACCTTTTCTACCTCACAGTGTTAAAAGGCTCAAGTGAGAGAATGAAATGTGGGCATGTAATTATTTGCAAAGGAAAACTGAGAACAAGCTCAAATCCTCTATCAAGCTTTAAGGAGTCTGCAGTCTCTTAGCTCACTCTCTGGCTCCACAATTTATGGTCTGTGACTTACAAAGTCTCTAGGAGGCAGTAGCAATATATATATGATTTGAGTATTAAAACATGTTAAATTTTGAACTTAACCTTCTAAATGCTGTTATTTTTTGTTTGCTTTTCTTTAGAATAAACTGTCTTCAGAGAACCATAAAGACCTTCTGGTATTAGGGAAACGTGCTGTGTTGGGTAGGAATGCTTCTGGGGCTCTGGTGGCTGTGTCATGCACAGTAAGTTCTCTTCCACTCCCCCCCACAACTCTAGAACCTCAAATTTGGTGTGGCAGACAGTTCTGACAAAACAATGAAGCATCATTCCGTTACAATCCAGGAAAATGAGAAGTTCAGGAGTTGGAGTGGGTGTGCACATGTGTGTGAGTGCTCAGGAGTGAGATCCTTTTCACTTGGGGGCAGTTTCTTGCATTCTCTGGTATCTCCTTCTTGCCCATTCACCCATATTCCTCCATTATTAACCTCCCAAGTAAAATCTTTGTTAAGTCTTAGGAATCTACTGTGGCAGTCCATCTTTTTGTCCCACTCTCTCCACTTAGTTCACTTGGTGGAGGGTTCTATAGTACCTATTTGTTCATGCCCTTCAGTTCCATTTCTATATCCTTTATTTATTCCTTGGCCATTGCCATTTATACCACCTCCTCCGGGAGACGCTGCCCTGCGTTTCTCTCTCTCCTTTCTTCCTCATAGGACCCCACGTCTTAAGTCTTTACCCTTTCTGTGAACTAAATTTTGAATGTTTTTACTGGATCTGGGTTCTTATTTTAAGATTAAAAATTTCCCCTTTGAGTTTTTAATTTTATTTTTGTTTTGCTCAGAAGACACAAAGGTATATGTGTTAATGGAAAGAAACACCGAAGGCAACCAGATTCAAGTAGTCGGCAGCCCGACTCTCTGCTGCTGTGATGACAAGGGTAGAAGGGATGAAGGACTGTCCCTTGGGAAGGCAGAGAGAAATCCAAGGTGAAAACTGATCGTTTTTCAGGGCCATCTCCAGCTTTATTGAAGGGAATCAAATGTTCTAATTGTAAAGGCTTTGGCTGCTGTTCAGACTTGGTGAGTAACTTAGGAAATAAAAGGAGTCAAAAGGATGGAAAAACCTAAGAGAAAAACAGTCTCGGGGCCAAACAGGCTTCCTTCCCTACGATGGAGGCTAAGTGAAGCACTGGGCCTCCAGAGGACCAGCAGCAATCCCTTCGTCAGTTATACATCCGTCGTGAATTGAGAGAGAGAACAGATGAAGATCATGGATTTCTTAAAGGGAGGAAGAAGCTATAATAACAAGGTCAAGACCTTTTAATTCTTGAGTGGGGGTGGAAGGTATGTGCTAGATAGGAAGGGCAAGGTGTAGCCAGTACGACTTAATGGGCATTTAATGCATTTAAATTCAAGGAACAAAGGCTGAAGAGAAGAAGCAGCCTATGACTGAGCTGTCCAGGGTGCTGACTTGCCTCTGCTTTCAGACGACCTCTTGTTAATTGATCTTATCCTCAGAGTTTCTACCTCAGACCCGACTACCTTGAATCTTGCTACCCTTGGCACTATGACATCATGCCTTCCCTCCTTTTGACTTCTTTTCTGAGCCCTGCAATTACTCTCTGCCCACTCCAGTGCAAACATGATATTTTGTGGTCCATAAAATGCGTCTTAAATCAATAACTGGGACACAAATTCTTAGTGTTCAGTACCTAGAGCTGAGGTGTGTGAGGAAGTACACATTAAGTAATTATTGTAGATTGTATTGTAATTTTCTTTGATTGTGTACAGAGAAAAAACTGATTCAGAGCAAAAATGTCTTCTTAAAGGAGAGAAGTATGGCCATACTGGTTCTGATCCACTGTCTTCAACTTTCTCTTCTGCTACGATAACATCCTCAAATGAAAGTTCTATTATCTTCCTTGATGCCAATCTGAACAGTTAAGTGGCCTCCACCTCTCCTTTTTGGGGGGAGGCTTTTGTGGCTAAAGTTCACACATTTGTTCAAACTCTTTTTGAATCTTTTCATATTACTTCCTGTCAGTACCACCCATGAAATATTCAGGTATCTACCTTTATAAAACTTGTTATAAAATTTACCTTTTATGAACCTAAACTCACGTCCCTCATGTTTATTATGCTCTCTCCTGAGCTATCATCGTATCTGTGGACATGTGAAATAAGTTTATTTTATCTATATTCATTATGTAATAAACATTGGTCATTGTCTTTCTCAGCCCTTGCTGATCTGGCATTCCCAAACCCATCAGGGATCTGTGGGAGAAATACAGGTGGCTCATGAAGTAAGGAAGGGAAAATTTTATCTTTTTTATTAATTTTTAATTAAAATCATAACTGCATACATGGATGGGGTACAATGTAATGATTTGATATATAATATGGAATGCTTAAATCAAACTGATTAGTATTTTCTTCCATCACAAATGTCACCAATAGCCATCCTAGGTATTTTCATATCACATTATAATCATTGCAGATGTATTGAAACATCATTAATGCTCATTACTACTTTGAAATTATGAAATTATTAGACTTATTATCAGCTCTCGTTACAGTGCTAATAAAGGAGCACATATAAGACTATATCACCAATTTGTTTATAAAAATATTTTGTTATAAATACAAAAAATTTTGTTCCTTAGTTATATGGTGTATTCTGTTTTACACATTTAGAAATGTTATCTTGAGAAGACATCCATGATCACACTAGACTGACAAAGAAGAAAGTGAAGAATTCCTATTTTATAGATTGAAGATTTCCAAGATTTTTGGGATTCATTTTTCATACAGCAGCTCATGTATCCTGGAAACCATTTTAAATGCTCTTATCTAGGATTGCAGTCCTATAACATAATGTTCTTGAGGACAAAATTGAACATAGTATTTAAGAAGCTGAAATGTTATGGTTTACATAAAAGTAAGCCTTTCTACCTTATTTCCAATGCATATTTTGATGACAGTCAACATTTTATTATCTTTGGTCCTTAGCAGACACACATGCCTGGTATCCTAAGGAAACCATTCTTTTTTAACTGATAGTATTTAATTTCACAATGGAAGCTATATTATTTATATTGAAATGCACTGCCTTATTACTTAAAGATGCGTCCTTTTAAAAAATTTTTGTTGACTTATTTATTTATTTATTTATTTATTTATTTAGAGACAAAGTCTCACTCTGTCACCCTGGGTAGAGTGTTGTGGCATCATAGCTCACAGCAACCTCAAACTCTTGGGCTCAAGTGATCCGCTTCCCTCAGCCTTCCAAGTAGTTGGGACTACAAGCGTGCATTCCCATGGCCACCTATTTTTTTCTGTTTTTAGTAGAGATAGGGTCTGACTCTTGCTCAGCTGGTCTCGAACTCCTGAGCTCAAGTACTCCACCCTCCTCAGCCTCTCAGAGTACTGCGATTATAGGCCTGAGCCACTGTGTCTGGCTGCATTCTCTCTCTTTTTTTTTTTTCCCTGTTGCACAATTTTATAAGAGTTTCCTATATCTTTTTGAATGGCTTGGTTTTTCTCCTCCCATCTCCAGCTTGGTGTCAGCTGTGAGACACCCCTGTGTCTTTTCTTCTCAACATCATTTATAAAGATGCTGAACAGCACTGCCTGGTGCTTATCTCTGAGCAACCAGACTCTTCACATTGTGCTTCTTCACTCAGAGACACTTTTCAGTGCTCTTTGTTTTCTAAACCAACTCTTTACGTACAAATCCCCAGCCCTACCCTGCATCCTCAATCCAAAGACAACTCATTAAATAAATAAAAAGTCCATTGAGTGGGAAAACTTTAATTAGCGACTAAGAAGTTCTGTTTCTCTTTCTCTGGATTCTTGCTTCCTTTTTCAAAGAATCCTAATAAGTAGGCAGGTATGACTTTCCCCATGTCTGAACCATCTTAATAGGGGATATTTAGATTGCATAGCTGTCCATTAAAAATGAATAGCTTTATAAGTATCAGATTTCAGAGAGATGAGTTTTAGACAAGTCATTAGCAGATGCAGAATTCTGATTTTTCAAGAACTTACTTGGTAACTAAAAGGCATTCCCAGATATATAATCCTTCATATACAGGTACATATTCACCTTTCTGTGTTTTCCTGCTCAGACAGTTCACTTACCATAACAGATTCTGAGTGACCACCTGTTTTTCATAGAATGATAGGAAGTAGCTACATTTGGCATTTGAATGGAATGGCCCCAAGAAATTCTATTTGCGAGGGTCATATAAAATCCTGAAATCTTACACTAGTATCTTTGGAAAAAAGGAAAATAAAAGCCTTTTCACCTGTGTTTTATTGATGATCTGTTTTCTTCCTTACTCTCCTGAGTTCATCTGGTCTCAGTGAGATGTACTCATCAGTTCTGCCCCAGGGTATAGCCTTGCAGCTTGGTGCCCTCCTTGCAGTTGAATCTTGCATAATTAACACACTTGATGGTATTGTCGAAGTTCGGTATTGAATTTCTCTTTATCATTTTCTTCTAGTAACTGCCATGCTCTCATCCAACCTCTCAGATTCACTCTGCCCAAACCTACGCTCCAATCTCTCCTAATTGACCATTATCATTAACTCAATTGTTAGCTTACTCTAACCATAATGACTGTAAACAATTGTGCTGATAAGCCGCTCTTACAAGGGTTACTGAAACAATTTGGCTCAGAGTAGCTCATATCCTCTTATTATAGGCGCCATCAACCATTTCTCCAGGTCCACCTTTGGAGTTCTTATGAATACGGAATGCATTTTCAATAAACAATTCCAGAATTGGTGGCCATTTGTATGAGTAGACTGCATATTTTGGCCAGTTTCATTCTTGAATTCCTTCAGAACTTTTGGGTGCATGCCATCTCACTCTGACCATTACCATATTTATGTTGTAAATTTAGCTCTGTGGCATGCTTCTAGTATGTAATAGCCACAGGACCATCCCTTTCTTACTAACAGAAGCCTCATTCTGTTCAGATGAGGACAGAGGGCAGAAAGTGGGGTAGGTAAGTTCTGGTAGCCTTGGAGAATGAACCAGCCATGGAAATCCCATCTTGCATCAGTGGGTACCCATGGGACTATTATGACTAATAAGAGGAAAGTAGATGTCTCCAGGGGGCCTCTGGAAAGTATTTTGATTCCAAATAAAAGGCTAGGGCTTCTTGAAGGAAAAGTCTTTTTTCCTTTGTTCATTCCTCCCTTCCCGGCATGCTAGGGAGCAGGTGTAACATCTGCACTGCTTAGCTGTCTGAGAAGGACAGCAAGGTCCAGAGAAGCACAGAATGCTCCCCCTGCAGGCCAGTGTTTTAGTGCCCTTGCACTGGCTGTAATAATTAAATTTGAGTCTCAGTGTTATGTTGGATAAATAAATAACTGTTCATAAGTCATATTTTCTGATACTTGCACCCAAACACATTCTTATCTGATTTGAGCTTAAAATAAAATAGTGTTTTTAGTTTGTTTGTTTTGAGACAGAGTCTTACTCTATTGCCCTGGGTCGAGTGATATGGCATGATAGCTCCCAGCAACCACAAACTTTTGGCCTTGAGCAATCTTCTTGCCTCAGCCTCCAGAGTAGCTGAGACTACAGGCATGCACAACCATGCCTGGCTAGTTTGTCTTTTTCTCCAGAGATGGGAGCATCTCTTGCTCAGGCTGGTCTTGAACTCTTGAGCTCAAGTGATCTACCCGCCTCCACCTTCTAGAGGGCTAGGATTATAGGCATGAACCACCGTGCCAAGTCAAAATAATGTTTTAACCACTCTTTACGTCTGGAATTTAGGTTAGAATTGAGTTCTAAGTTCTGGACTTTGTGTGTAACTATAAGTAAGAATCAAACATCTTAGAGGACATTTGGGGAACAAAATATCATCTAGTCCTCCTTGGTAGAATTAAGAAAAAGAGAAGGTGGAAGGCTCCTGTGGCTCAAAGGAGTAAGGAGCCGGCCCCATATGCCGAGGTGGTGGGTTCAAACCCAGTCCTGGCCAAAAAACTGCAAAAAAAAAAAAAAAAAAAAAAAAAGAAAAGAAAAGAAAAGAAAAAGAAAAGGTGGTGTGGTAATTCTTTGGGGCTGCAAGACCCGCTAGCAAGAAGAATTTCAATCACTATGGGCAATTCAACCAGAAAAGACCTCAAAGAAGGGAAATAATCAATAAATGGAGCCTCTCTGGGCAGACAGAAAAGGAGAAGGTCAAAAGGCATGGAGCCAGGAAAGGTCTGGTGCCTTCTCGTGGATATTTCCAGAGTTATGTGCCAGGAGGAGGAACTATTTCAAGGGAGGTTGTGGGGCATGAGGGTCTGGAGTCTGGCCTGGGTTCGAGATTGTACTGCCCCTGGCTGGTGGTGTTACATGGTGACCTCCCTGGTCCTCTCCCTGGAATGTGGCCCTTGGTCTTCACCATCCCTCTGGGCTTTCAGGTGAGGAATCAGGAAGTAGATGAGCAAACCAAGTGGAGTGTCCTGGAAACTGATACTGAAGAATCTCGGAAAGGGAAAAATCGTCAATTTCTCTGTGTCTTTGGCATAGTAAGGGGAAAGGACAATGAGAAGAAAACAGGTCAAGCTGAGGCTGTAAATACCTAATGTACACAATGCAAGGGTATATTACAAACTAATGAAGAGTAAATTTTAAATGTCTTACCACAAATATAGGTAAGTGAGGAGACAGTGATGTTTATCAGTATGATTTAAGCATTCCACATTGTATATTAAATCATCCCATGGTATCCCAGAAATGTATACAGTTATTATTTTACTTAAAAATTAACAAAAAAATTAAGTATGATTATCCAAAAAAAAAAAAAAGCTGAAGTTGTAAGACAGTTCTAGAGCTCCCCAACTTGGGAAAATCTGTACTGTTTGACATAAACACTTCCATGTTTAAATAATTAGTTGCCAACATTTAAAAATCAGGACATAAAAATCCATGTGTTTTGGCTTCTTTTAAAAACTCAGCCATCCCAGTAACATCAGGCCTGCATTACTGCATGACACTCTGGGCGGAGCAGAGTAACCCTTGTCTGATTGTAGCCTGATGCGTGCTCTCTAGTCTGCCACTGTCACTCTCTCTGTAGGGTCTCCATGACACCAAGGCTGCCTGATAGTTTATCATCACTCTTGCAACGTTATTTTTCTCATAATTGAGACTGTCTCTCTCAAGAGTGGAAAAACAAAAGAATAGATAGAGTAGGCTGTGTGTTTCTTACACCCAGCCTACTTCATCATTAAAATTAGCTGCCTACCCGCACCTGTAGGCCTTAGAATTTGCAAACCCAGCTATTACTGTGGTACGGACCACGAATGGAAATTTGTCTTCATGACACCTCCAAACTCATCCTTCTTAAAAGAGGGAAGGTGAGAAGGTTGATGATTCTTACAAGGCAAAGCATCTTTAGTGCATGGCAGTGACTAAATTAATTCAGTTTTCCAGACCCCTTTCCTCTGAGACAGCTAGTCTGACAAACGCCATCGTTAATTAGTGTGCCTGTCACAGGAGAGAACTCACTATCTGGTGATCAAAATTAGTGCTCTTCAATAGGCCCCAAAGATGAAGACATGGTGTGCAGTCTTCGCCTGGCACTGGGGCAGTCCTGGCTGTCAGCAGCAGGACCTTTACTTTCTACTGGCAGAGGGTAACCCACTCCGGCCCAGGACCATTTGCTGGGACAAAAATCATTTAACTCTGATGCAACAAGATAAACATATGGCACTGTAGCAATGACAAACTGGACCTGCTCTGGCTTTGGAATGTGCAGACAAGTTGCCTGTAACCTGCTCATCTCTCGTGCTTCAGAGTAAATTGCTGTCCTGTCCCGCGGCACCTATCAAACTGCCGCTTTCCTCTTCGATTCTGTCCTGAGCACAAAAGCGTAACATGTGTACAGTTTTTTAAAAGACCTGTTAACTTGTCTTTTAATTTGTCCGCTAAAATAAAAGAGCTCCATGGAACATGGAGGTCTAGATAATTTTATAATCAAGCTGTCAAATCTAAGAATCACTGGGACTCACAGACATGGCAGTTAGCTCGAGGGTGCAGGGAGCGTTCTGTGGGCATTTGGTACTTTGAGGTCAGCATTGTAATTTCATGGACATTCTGGCTGAAGGACTGGCCTAGGGCCTGGCGTCTGGACATCCGTGAGTAATTGGGAAGGCACCTGCGAGTCCCCACATCTCAGCTGGGCTGAGGTGCGATGAGCAGTTTGAAAGATACAGGAGATATGGAAAGGAAACCGCTCATGCTGTCACCACCCCTCTGGAGCCAGGCTCAGGGGTCAGCTGTGCCATCCAGACGAGGCAACTATCTGGCCAGCCATCTGGAAAAGCCCTGGTGAGGTCAGATATGGCTAGAACCACAGAAGACAAAGGTAAACTCTTTGAGCAGGTATAGCAAGAGCTGGGCAGGTGGAAGTAAATATGTGCTCTGGGGACAAAGTAGGCCACACGCTCCCATGCCAGTGCATTCTGGAGAACTGGCCTGGCAAGGCAGAAAATTCAGAGGAGAAAAATCATCAGAGAAATCCCAAGTGCCTATAAATGAACAGCTCATTAATGCTTGGAAAAAAGAGTAAGCAAATCTTAATATGAGTCAGAATACTGTGACTCATATGAATGGGCTGGGCTTGAAACCCTTGGGATTCACCTTTGCTGGGCTAGTAAACAGTTAGGAATTCCTTTAGGAGCTTGATGCTGAGAGCCATGTTATTTTGAGCAAAATGCATCATACATCACTTCTTCCCTGAGTCTTCAGTATGTATCTCTCGGGTGTCAGTTACTCACGATACCATAACTGAGTTCACAAAGTGCTTCCGTGTGTGGCCTTGTAGGACCCTCTGAGAAAAGAAGCCTCTGACGGGAGGATTTTAACTTGCAAGTGAGGGAAGCTGAAGATCAGTGATTGACCAAGGCCAGGCTAACAAATGAGAGGCCAGGACTTGCACCCAATTCTCTGACTCTCGTCACAGGGCTGTTTCCTAGGATGAGCTTCACGTGTCACTCTGAAATATCCCCTCCTGTCCCTCCTTTATGTTCAGGAGTGAGGAAAGGGGAGTGCTGTGGAAGTTGGGTCTCTTGTTGTGGTTCATGTAAAACACATGGTGTTTTGGATGGAGATAAGCTGGGACAAGGAGGGGATATGGTGGTCGACCTCTGTTCTAATGTCCGTTTACATATTTATCACCCATGAATGTATCTGAACTGTTTTTGGCTCTAATTATAGCCTTATATTACAGAAGGTCATGATTTTATATGTTTTCTGTCTACAATAAGAGATGTGATCTCTTCCTATCTGTCTCATAACTCCTTCAAATCCCACTTCACAAGGTGAACAGTCCCTTTATCCCACCCTGAATGATTTGCCAGTGACTGTGCATTTCAGTACAGTTAGAGCTTCATTCATTTGTGCTGTACTTCTAGGCTGTCCCCACTTTACAAGAAAATATCTCTCCCAAGTTTTTGTTCCCAAGCATTAGGAACACATTAAGAAGTTGGTCCAGGGATCACGTAGCAAAAATGTCCACTTGACAGACCAGCTGGGTGACCCAAAAGAGTGAAGTAGGCTGGAAGAACCTTGTAAAAGGCAGGTCTCCCTCAGCCTCTGTGCGGGGCGATAGGGGCTGCTGGGGACTGAGGGGAACACATGCCATCACTTCTCAGCTGCAATGTGTGAGAATGTGGGCCTCATGTTGCCAGGTCTGGTTTTTCAATAAAAGGTAATGTCTTTTAACTTTTTGATGGTGTAAGTCACTAATTAAAATTTAAAACATCTTTTGGACTAAACAAAACACACCTGTGGCCTAGTGATGGTGCCGGCAACTGAGCTGGAGGGCCTGTAGGCCTGTCCCAGGATCTCCGTCTCTCTTCCCTTCTTTCACACGGTCACTTAGCATTTTCTCAGTCTTCCGTCAAACACGGAGGGCACGCAGCTTGGGGAACCTTCCCTCTTTCCAACCAGAGTGCTGTCTTCAGATCCTTCCTGTAGACATGCTGGGTTCAAATTGGCCATCATGATAAGTATTAAAAACCAAGTTGGGCCGTGGCAAAGATAGGGGATGCTTCCCTCACATGTAAAATGTGCTGGTCAGGCCAGCAGCCTCTGGAAACTTCTGTCTGATGACCTTGCAGTGTGCTGTGAGGCGGTAGCCGTGGACCCTGGGCTAAGACTCCTGTGGTTCCTGGGCTGGCTCCTGAGAGCCTGCATACATCGGAGCCCATTTCCTTAACCCCACTAAGCCTCAGTCCCTCTATCTCTAAAATGGGATAATGATGGTTTGCAATGGACTTGTCAGTATTTTCTAAGGATGAAAGGACGTGTATGTGACGGTCTTGAGTAGAATGCTAAATAAATGTCCCCACTGAGTCTCTGTTTCAAGATGGAAAATTAAATGGATCGGCTTGCAGCTGCATAACTCTAGTCTCTGCGTCCCTGTCAAATAGCCCTCTTCTCCTGGGCATCTGCATCTTCACACGGCGTGCTCTGTGTGTGTCTGTCTCTGGTCTCTTACCTTCTTAGAAGGACACACGTCAGATTGGATTTCTTAAATCCTACACTACTCCAGTATGACCTCGTCTGACCTGACATTTTAATTATAACTACAGAGACTTCATTTCTAAGTAAGAACCTAAGACCATGTTCATAGGTTCCAGGGATTGGGCCTTCCGTGTGTATTTCTCAGGGACACCACTGAAGTCACGGTAATGATCTTGGGCAAGTCATTTAACCCTCAGAATGTCACTTGCATCAGAATCCTATGTACTCAATTCTGATATGAGGATAAGGAATGATCTGGTTCATGGTGGGGGGTGGAGGAAGAGGAGAGCAGAGAGGGAGGGAAGGAGAGAGGTGGCGGGTCATGGTGTGTGACACACCTTTTGGGGGTGGGACACGATTATAAGAGAGACTTTACCCAACAAATGCAATCCATGTAACCTGGTTTTCTTGGTGCCCTCACTGAATCCCCAACAATTAAAAAAAAAAAAGTCACTTGCATCTTTTGTCTGCCTTATGAGTCTCTTGGAGTTGTTTGGCAATTCCAACGCGATCAGGGTGGGAGAGACCTTTCTGTGAGGCATGTAGCACCTGGGTAGCTGTGTGATAGTCCATTACCACCCTGGAAGGGATGTGGTAAGGTCAGACTTGATGACTGGCGAGCATGAGCATTCCTCTGGTGCTGTCATGAAAATAAAAGCTTGTAGTATGCATTATTAATCCCCTGCGTGCTGGATCCCAGGGGCTGAGCAGCCGGCTGATGGAATCCGTGGACACTCTTATTTTCACTTCTGCTGCCCACTCCCTCTCCTTCCTGCTCTGAAAGCATGTCCCGGAGTTCTGGCCCAAGAGGGAAATGAGTGTATCATTTTCCCTCCCAGAGAAAACAAATCCCACACAAAGACCTGACAAATTTGTCTCAAGGTATTTTGCTTTTCAAATACATGCTGACTCCCTCTGCGTGACTGTCTGTTACCTCAAGGAATCTGTTTCCTTGTGTTGAAGACCTGTTTGTTTGTGAAGGTTTAAAAAAACTGCATGTCTCTGTGAACTTGGAGACCATTTGTTCCGGGGGAGGGAGGAGGGTGCAGCTTTCTTGGCATTTCAGCCTCTCTATTCTCCTTTCCTGGTCTCCCTCGGATTTCCATGTATTCTCCGTGTGGCCATTTTGTTTGGTTTTCCATTACTTTCCCTTCCTTAGCTCCCCCTTCCCTCACTCTATTTTTGCCCCCTCTTCCTTCCCCTTTTCTTACTTTACTTCTGCTCCCTTTCTGGACCCTATACGTTGCTCCCTTCTCTCACTTGTGTCTTTCCGTTCTTGGATTCGGATGGGATCCTTGGCTAACCTCTGCTGTATTTCCATTCCAGGGGCTCCCAGGCTATCCAGCCCACAGTAGTCTCTGCCACATCTCTGTGAAGTTTATAATCTGTTTTATGGACCTGAAAACTATTCAATCTCCCTGCTTCCTCAAGGAGATTGCTGATACCAGATTGAATCCAAAGGGTTTTGGTGGTCAAGCTGCTTCTTTATGGACAATTATTTTTGTCTTTTTATTTCCAGTGCAATTCTGGGTCTTACGCTTAGGCAGGGCACAGCAGTGGGGGGTTTGGGGGTATTCAGGAAATAGGCAGAGGGGAGGATGAGGGGTATTCAGGAAATAGATGGGGGTGGGGGGGCTTGGGGGGATTCCTGCCCAGAGGCCGTGTTCAGACAGCACAACCCCCAGCACTGACCTCAAGGACCATACCAGGAGAGGGAAGGGGGCGCTGCTTTCTGTCCTTCTCTGAAGGCATAAACCTTTTTAACCAATTATTTGCTAACAGGGTAGGAAGGAAGGTTCTTCATTCACTGATTCAACAGTTAGTTTCTGAGCTCTTCCTTGGGATCAGGCATCATGCTGGGTTCTGGGAATATAATGTTGGGTAAAACATTCTCTTGAAACTGAAAGATATTATTGATCAATACAAAAATAATTACAATGATAATACAGTAATCTCAGGCTGTGCTAAGCACTGTGGAGCATAACTTGACCTCATCTCTTGAGAGGTAGAAAAAAGGAACCAAGGAGTTTCCTGTGAGTCAGAGACCTTAAGTAGAGAGCTGAGAGGTGGACAGAGGCTGAGTGAGGGAAGGCAGAGAGGACAGGGGTCCAGGCAGAGTAAACCACTAATCAAAAGCTTTAGGGAAGGTTGGCGTTGGGACACTTGAAGATCAGAAGACTTGGAAGTAGGAGAGCATGAGGAGGAAAAGCAGAAATGGTCTGCTCAGAAATACCACTAGCTACTCTGAGGAACTGGCATCATGCTATATTTGCACACTTTAAACTTCTCCAGGATATAACACATGTAGAGTAGAGTGCATAAAGTGTCTTTTTCTTAAGTGTGCACCTCAGTGGATTTTACATGAATAGACTCTATGCTAATAAACTTGTGATTCTGCATTTTAATGTCATTCTATTACAAAAATTTTGCACAGTTTAAAGTACTTCAAGAATATGATAGCTAAAGGCTGGATACTATTCTGCTATTAGGTGCATCTGAACTTGCCCATTCCTTGGTGCACACGATGGCGTGTTCATGCTTCCTGAGTGCATTGTGTGCTGAACATTATCGTGTATCAGGTTGGCGTGAGCTGGTTATCTTCATAGTAATCTAGAAGTAAAACGGGCATGAACTTGCTCTTGATGCCAGATTGCAGAGACATTAGTTTTGGACTCCATGATTTCCATGGGGTGAAAACATTTCCAAATGCCCTCTGTGTGGTGGTCTGTCTCCTCCACCTGGTTCTCTCACGAACCCATTTTGGACCCTTACGTCTGAGTTTGAATGAAGAAAACTTCTCAGGTTAGTGTTCATCAGTGAGTGAGTGATGTGGGGAAAAAGCTAAACGGGGAGGCCCTGGTGCCTCCTGTAGAGGCCACCAGGAATGAAGTCTGGGGCTCCCTCTCACCCCTGTTCCTGCTCACATGTCACTCAAAGAGATTTTTAAGCTGTAGAAGGAGGTAAACATCCCTTCACCCCCACCTGGCTTCTCAGTTGCCACCCCTCTGCTGTTTTTTCCCCAAATGGACCCACCCATTCCACGTAAGGTACAGGTACTCAGTATTTGTGGAATTAATAATATCATTTCTTAAGTGATACTGTCTTGGAATTTCCTCTGATTATATTTTGGCCAGGCTCCTCTCTCCTTCCGTACTTTCTGTGTGCGTGTATGTGTGTGCGTGCACTTGAGAGAGAAGGCTAAGTACCGTCACGGTGAAGGTGGAGTGTGTTGCTCTCTCTGCCTCTGCCTTTCTCAGAGCAGCAGCTCCATGCCGGCCTTCTGGGCTTCTCCTGCTGTTTAAAATGCTTGGCCTCCTGTTCACTTCCTTGTTTGTACATCTGAGCAAAGTGGAAAATTCAAAGGAAGGTGGTTTGCTTTTTCCCTGAGCAAGAATGCTGAGCAGGGAAGCACTTCCAGCCCGCGTTACTAATGGAGCTTGCTCTCCGCAGACTGGCTGTGAGCCCGGGTTTACGGAAATTCACTTCAGACAAATACATTCTGCCACTTTCTCTCTTAGGAATAGACATGGCAGAATCCCAGTGGGTCATTCCATCTGTCCCCTAGAGCCAGGATCGCTGCCTACCTCCTATCCACAATGACTTTTTCAACACGACTTTTAAATAAACCATAAAATGAGAATATGCCCAGCAAGTGGAAAGATATTCTATTCCTTTAAAAGGCTCATAGATCGTACAGCTTGGAGGAAAACAAATAAAACAAAATAAAAGCATAAACAAGTAACCCATCTCTGCTTACCGTGTCCCTCTTTCTTCCTGCACAAGGCTAGCCCAGACCTCAGCCATCCCAAATAACAATGGACTCCAGGTGGGTTTGCACTCTTGGCTGAAGGCCGTAGCCAAGAGGAAGGCGCGAACTGACCAGCAGTTCAGGAAGTGATGCCAGGAAGCGTGGGATATTCTGATGGCACTCTGTTCTGGCAGCCAGGGAAGGCGTGGATAAGGGGGGCTGTGCTACTGTTCCAGATGAGCAACCCTGGAAGACCACTGAGCTTTGAGAAACACTGAAAATGTATAGGACGAGGATCTACCTTCAAGGAGCTTTCAGTCCAGCTCAGGAGGCTAATCTCTGCAACAGGTGGTTGTTAGAAGAGTGTGTGAGGAAGGAAGTTCTATGTGTGCTCAGCAGAAGGAGGAACTACTTTAGGCTGAAATAGCTGACGAGGATTTCCGGGCGAGGAAGAGGGCTTAAGCTAAGTCTTGGAGGATGAACGAGATTTGGACAGGACTTGCAAGGCATTTCAGTTTCTGGCTTGGTGACATTTACCAATATTTAGTAGGGTGGTTTCTTCCAGGATGACCTTAGAGGTTGGAATTTCTCCTATGTGTTAGAAAAAAAGAGCATTCCCTCTTTGTCCATTGCAAACATCAGTTTCCCCCTAGGCGAGGGTGTCACTCCCTGACCACTAGATGAGGCTCTCAGCAACAGGGCTCAGGAGCAGTGTTGTCAGAATCCCAAGAGTGGATCCGTCTCTCCTGAGAAGACACACAGTTACCAAGTTCAGGGGACTAATGTAGAAAACCAGAGCCCTGCACTGTGCACTATTCTCACAGAGAAATGGCCACATGGGTAAGAACATTCAGTAGCTTATGTGACCACGTCTTGTTTTCGCCTATGTGGATCTATGAGCAAAGCCCAGTTGTAAGAAACAGACGTCACCATGTGAACGTGGAGTAAGGAGGGCTGGAAGGAAAGAGGATTGAATGGTGTGAGGTTAAAACAAGCCAGGCATCTTCGGCTGTCACACACCATCTCTTTGATGAGACCAGAATGCGTGACACCAGAATCCTAAAGGTTTACAGGCTGTGACCCCCAGTGTAGGTCTTTGCATTAGAGGTAGACTTACCAAAGGGGCCAGGATGGCAGATCCTGGCCGAGGCCACCTCAGCCCTTCCACCCACTGAAGCAATCTGCCTTCACCCCGTCTTCCCACCCAGCTAGACCCCATCTCCTCTTCACTACTCAAGATGTTGCTTTATCATTTCTCTGATCTTATTTTTTTTCTGTCTCTGCACTGGCTCAGTCTCAGAAGCACACTAATATCTGTTATTTTTCTCATCTTAAAAAAGTCCTCTACCATTTTCTTTGCCAGAGCATCCCCCACATTGCTTTCGACTTCTTTTTGCAGCAAAGCTTTGCAGGAGAGCGGTGTTATCCTCACTGCCTCCGATTCCTCTCCTTCCTTTCTCTCTTAAATGCATTCTGCTCTGGCTCTCACCACCCCCCACCTCTTACATCCCTCCTCAGCCCCATCGCTGACACCCTTTACGTTGCTAACCTAGCAGTCAGTCCTTGTCCTCCCCTCACTTGTCCATTAGCATCACTGGACAGAACGGATCATCCCTTCACTTGATGTCTCCCCACTGTATCTTTCATACCTGCCTCTCTCCCCTCAGTCTCTGTTTGAGACGTGTTGGCCTCTTGACTGTCCCTCTTCTTGGAGGACCAACATGGTTTTGCCATGGGCCTTTCTGTCCATAAGTAGTTCCCTCCCTGCAGAGAGCCCTGGAGTCACTCACTTACCTCCTTTCAGATCTTTACTCAAATGTCCCCCTTCCCAGTGGGGTTGCCATCCATGCAGCGTTGCATTATGAAATGCACATGCCTGGGCACATTGTCGGTTCCTGAAGTCCACACTTCTCTCTGATCAGAGCCCATTTCCTATGCACTCCCAGACGACAGCCATGCAAAACCTTCCCCATCATCTGTGTGAGTCTTAAAAGGGAGCTACAAGGAGTTGCTGTAGGTTTACAGGGATGGAAATTTTAATTATTTTAAAATTATGAATGCAGGCCAGGCATGGTGGCTCACGTCTGTAATCCTGGCACTCTGGGAGAACAAGGCAGGTAATCTCTTGAGCTCAAGAGTCCGAGACCAGCCTGAGCAAGAGCAAGACCCTGTCTCTACTAAAAATAGAAAAATTAGCTGGACATTGTGGCAGTCACCTGTAGCCTCCCAGCTACTTGGGAGGCTGAGGCAAGAGGATCGCTTGAGCCCAAGAGTTTGAGGTTGTTATGAGCTGTGACACCATGTTGCTCTACCGAAGGCAACAGAGTGAGACTATCTCATAAAAAGTAAATATAAAATAAAACAAAATAATGAATGAAATCTCAGAGAACTGCTTTGAAAACCATGTTCTATGTAACCCTAAAGTAGATGTCCTGAGTAAATGTAAGATTCTGTCCTAAGTGAATGATTAGATTTAATGTTGGAGCCGGACGCGGATGACAAATGAGTGAGTGCCATCCAGACGTCTGAGCAATCCAGGCTGGTGAGAGGGCTGTGGGCAGTGCTGAGGAAGGGGGTGGAGGCGATACAAATTAAAAGGCTATTAAAGAGGTATTAGAAAAAGGAGAAAGAAATGGCCCAGCAGTTAAGAGCATAGGTTTTGGGGTCAAGACACCGTAGAGTCCATCCCTGGCTCAGCCGCTTAGAGGCTGTGTGACTTTGGGCAAGTTGTTTAGTCTTTCTGAGCCCCAGTTGCTTTTGTGAAAAAACAGGGTTCACCGTGTTTTTCCCTCGGGACGTGGGTGATGAACTGAGATCTTGCATGTCCGGGGCTTCTCTCAGTTCCCAGAGTGTCAGGAATGCTCTAGAGATGTGGCCCCCGGAGTTCCCGCTGCGGTTGTGCTGGCTCCGAGAACAGGCCGAGGCCAGAGCAGCGGTGAGAGAAAGGTTATGGATGTGGCCGTGTCAGTGAGGGTCGATCCAGTCCTGATGACAGTCTGGAGCTGCAGGTGGCATCGGGGGCTTCTCAGTGCAGGTCAGGTTTTCTGGGCCCCTGAGATTTGCATGCAGATTCCTCAGGGCTGCTCACTAGGACAGCACACTCAAAGACTAAGGGAAACTGGATAGGTCAGAGGGGGAGTTTGAACTGATGTGAAGTTGCAGACAAGTTTTTTGCCAACCTTCAAGATGTTCTAGAGCTTGAATGGTCCTTCTAAGATGTCTCAATTGAGACAAAGGAGCCAGGCCTATCACCTGGACCTCCCTATCACCCATCCACCCTTGGATGCAGGCCGCCCCTGGGAGGGGCCTTGCCGTGGGGCCTAGAGCAGCCAGCAATACCTGCAGCTGGGGGAGTGAGGGCTTGGTTCTGCAGGGCGAGCTGTGGTGGCATCCACTCTGGGGCTCTGTGCCATTTTTCCACCTGAGTCCCAAGGCAGTTTGGTCCAAAGTATTTGAACTTCTGTACAGGAGTCAGGATGTGAACTTGAAATTTATAAAAAGGGGCTCCAGTGATGCCACTAAGTTCCCCACATGGGCAAATGTTTAATTTGGTAAACATTAAATCCATTTCAGGGCGATGGACTTCAACAGATAAGGAAGGAAATGACTGTAGTTTTTAGTCTCTCCTCAACTCTCATTTTATTTCTTAAACAATGTCTGTGAAGAGAAAGCTCAGATCTACCCTGTAGCTGAGAGGTGGGAAGCCCTGAGTGGTCACCAGAGTGTGCATCATCCCTTTTGGTGTTGTTGATGAGAAGCCCTGATTGCAACCACCCTGGGGCAGGAGCAACGCCTTCTTGGCAGCCCCATGGTGCTAAAGGGTGCTCAGCCCATACTTTCCTATTGGAAACCTTAGGCAGGACTCTACCACACGCCGCTGTGGGCCATTTTCTGGTGCTCCAGGGTGCCAGACACTCTGTTTGGCTTAGGTAGGCACGTGTGCACACACACAGATTTGCAGAATAGACACTTGCAAAAACTCTTCTGCACACAACCTTGTCACACCTCTTCTTTGTCATGAGCATCGTATGGAGAGGCAAGGATGTAGGTTTGTGAGAAGAAGTGATTGTTTAGGGGAGAGTGTGGGCTGACAGGTGGATTTTAAGTGAGAATGAAAAGTCCAGATTAGAAACCCTCTGCTTGTACAGCGTCAGAATCTCTCCGTGTGTGTGGTTGCCTCTTCCAGCGTTCTTGCACGTGCCACCCTATGGGACGATTACTTAAGCATTCAGGGGACTTCCTTTCCTAAACTGGCAGTTTGTCACTTGATTTTACTCTGGTGTTTACTTTTGCAGGCAATTTTCTCTGTGTGACTATAGCTTGATCTCTGGTATTTGAACTAAATTTGTGAAAATTTAATCTGATAGACTAGATCATTACTAGAGACCTTGCATTCCTAAGGTTTTACAAATGCTAAATGTAACGAGGCAGGGTACCAACTGCATTTACAAAATCCCAGGGCATGCCACACCTTCTGTATCCTATGCAGTATTCACTTTGTAGTTGTCTTAAGATATACGTCCCCATGTCCCATGGCTGGGATTTGAGAGTTTGTCCTCATATTTCCATGCCGTTTCCTGTTCATAATTTAACATAGCCTCAGATACTGACAGATACTTTCCCTATGGATTTTGCAGACTTGATGAACAGATCATCCTCTCGCCTTATCTGTTGGATGATGTGTATGACTGTTTGCTCCTTTAAACCATTTAAGTGTTCCATCTCCCTATGATTTTTATAATTAGGAATAACTCATGCTGATGATTGTATAACCTTGGTAGACCCTGACACAGTAGAAATGGTTTGCTATGGCCCATACATGAAAGTGCTTCTAGCCTTGAAAGATACTGTTCCCATCATTTCAGGGTCATTGTGAATTGCTAAAGAGTAAGTCCTTCCATCACATCCGTCTCAATTGCACCTACATAAATGTTGTCAGAGTTAGACCCTTATTTTTAAATGAAAAAGACGAGGAGTTACAAATATAGTAGAGACCTTTTATGATGCTGATTTTAACAGATAGGACTGATGTCTGGGTTAAAAACAAACTGTGCTATATCCTATTGCTTATTAGGTAATAGTTATGTTCTGGGAGAAATAATTTGACTCTAGGGGTTCTCCCACCATTTTCTGTTAAGGAAGACTTGAGGAAATAAGCCTCCTGTTACTCTGAATAATTCCTGGTTATTAGAGGTTGTGGTTATTGTCTTATATTTAGGAGGCGTGTTTCTTAGTGTATTTAGATATGGTCATGTTATGGGTCTGTAAGAAGTTAATACATTGCTGTATTAATTAGGAGGTAGGGGTCTCTCTTAAAAGGAAAGATCATCCTTGAGAAAAGGCCAGACTCTTCACAAAATAGAAACAAAGAGAGCAATCCTTGGGTGAGCAACAGAAGAGGACAGCCCACTTGGCCTTAAACCTGGAGAAGTTCAGACGGGACCAACCACAGGGACATAGCCCAGGACCTAGCAGCCCAGGGACGAAGGCAATGTGACTTTAAAGTCATGCCACTCCTCTGCACACCTATCTTAATCTCTGTAAGCCAAAGCAAGTTTCTATTTTACATTTGTAATACCTTCAGTCTTTATCTCCCTTTTGTTCTCTCTTAATGCTTAGTAAAATCTTTCAAATCCCTCAGCCAGACTTCCTGTCTTTTCTGTAAGGAGCTATATTTGGGGATAGCCAAATAGTCCCAGTTGATTAGGGGATGTTCTAATTTATGAAGAAATCCAGTTAATAACAATAGAAAAAAAATGAAAAAAATTAATGTCACCAATCCCAATGATATTATCGATTCAGGCAATTGTTACTAATTGATATGAGAATCACTGGATATGAATCTAACTGAGGAAAGAGACATTTGTCACACTACCAAAATGACACTCAGCACACAGATCACTCTCTGGTCAGAAGAGGAAAATATTGCTGTACAATATAGGGAAGAGTTCATCATTAGCTAAATCTGGAAACCAATCCCAGTATCACTATTGGTGTCAGGATGGCCTGATGTTACGTGTCTTTGATGTAATTGAACACAGCCATACAACATCACTTCTGATGTTATAAAAATGGTTCGCATTAATCCATTGAAACTTTAGACAGATACTTCAGTTTCCAGGTACAAGTTAAGCATTACCACAGGAAGTAATCTCACCAATCCAGAAGCTGGGATATCCTACAGGACCGCTGACTTGGTGGCTTCACCAAATCAGAGTCATTTGGAAGAACTTGTTAGATTTAAAGATATTTAAAGGATGTAACAATCAGAGACAGTCATCCTGGATTAGATGCTGGTTTGAACAAGCTAGCTGTAATGCTATCTAGGGCAGGGATTTGAATATGGTAAAAAGTATTAGATGATATGAAAATGAACTGAAATGAGAAAGGAAAAACACTGAAAACAAAAAGGCTGCAGGATAGTGTGTAACCTAAGATCTCATATCGGTAAATACATTAATATATACATATACATCAGAAAGAGCCAGAAAGAGAATGTGCCCTAAGGTAGTAGCTGTTGATTTCCAGGTAGTGATAACATGATGCTTAATTTGATTTTTAGTGTTTACTTATCTACTTTTTATAATTGTCTATAATGCATGAGGATGGCTTCTGTTACTTTAAGAAACCACCATAAATGAAACATATCAAAAAGGAATTAAGATTTAATTTTGTATTAAAATGTGTTGGTTCCTTTGGAACACAGCATTTTTTTAAATAAGCGTTTTATTTTGGAATAATTTTAGATTTACAGAAAAGTTGCAAAGGGAATCTAGAGAGTTCCCGTGTAGCTTTCAGTCCCTTTCCCTAATGTTAGCGTCCTACATAGCCATAATGCATTTGCCAAAACTAAGAAATTGACACTGGTTGGGCAGTGCCTGTGGCTCAAAGGAGTAGGGCACCAGCCCCATATGCCGGAGGTGGCGGGTTCAAACCCAGCCACAGCCAAAAACTAAAAAAAAAAAAAAAAAAAAAAAGAAAGAAAGAAAAGAAATTGACACTGGTACATCATTACTAATTAAACTCCCAATTTTATTCAGATATCACCACTCCTGTCCCTTTTCTGTTCCATGACACTGCATCACATTCAGTCGTCATGAATCCCTAGTCTCCTTGGGTTTGTGCAAGTTTCTCATTCTCTTCCTTATTTTTCACAGCCCTGGCAATTTTGAAGAACACTGCTCAGGTATATTTGTAGACTTGTTCATTTTGAGCTTGTCTGATGCTTTCCTCGTAGCTCGACTGGGGTCGTAGGTTCTGTGGAAGAATTCCACAGATGTCAAGGGGCCGTCTCATAGCGTCATGTGCTCTTGATGTGACTCACCACCGGTGAAGCTAACCTGGGTCACTTGGTGGTGTGTGCCAGCTCTCACCACTATTCTTCTAGTGGTTATTTTTTAAAAGTTACTATTTTTCCCTTTCTGTACTTTATTCTCTGGAAGTGAGTCACTGCGTCCAGCGCATATGGTTTTTTCTGAACCACCCTCCCCAAAATCCCCCAGAGCACTAGCTAATTTTAGCTAAGCTAAGAGGAGATGATTTTTGCCCACTTTTGAAAGAGTTGTCTGATAACAACACACACCAGGGTGGTGGCAATGGTGGAGCGGGTAACAAAGCGAGAGGCCCCTCAGGGAAGGGTGGTACTCAGGGCAGAAGGCCCAGGCTCTTTGCTCAGCCCCTGCTCCTCCACACTGACCCCTGCCCACCTGGGGATTCTCCTTTCTGTCTGTGCTCAACTGGAAAAATCCAGGTTTCATTTTACTAGGGATGTGGTCTTCCCTGGGAGGAGCTAGTTTTGATTTCTATGGAACTTATGTTGCTGCCAGAGGACAGACAGCAGGGGAAGGACGGGGTGGCAGTGAGAGTGAAAGAACCTGGCAGCCAGTTCTCTTCCCTGGTGGACATCCCCTCACACTTTGGGAAGTAGGATGTGCTACTGTTAGCCTGGGAACATTCCAGAATTGCCCTCTGGGGCCCCCTGCATGCCCAAGTCCTGTGATGTAACTGCACTATGATACACAGGCCACAACAAGGGCCAAGGTGCGGAGACGCGGGTACCTCAGAAACTCCCTCGGCTGGGGAAAAGTCCAGACCCAAAGGAGCCACACAGAATTTGCAAAGCCACGTCCATGTGTCATTTGTCTCTTTCTAGTTCTCCACTCAGACAGGTCTTGTGGCACCCAACCCCTGTTGGACAGCCAGCAGACAGAGCATTCCTGGGCCTTCTAAACTGGCCAGAGTGCCCTCAGGAGGCTCATGAGGACCCAACCTGAAACAGTCATCTCCTAAATCCTTTGGCTTATTATTAGGTTTTGATTCCTAGGTCTCGCGGGTCTTCCACAGCTTCCCAGCAGAGGGTCTGTGCACCTTCTAATATCCTGCAGCAAGAGAAGAATCCTTTCGTGGTCCCAGACAAGGTCATCTCTGTGGGCGTGGAGCTTCGTGGATGCATGTGGTCCCTTACATCCGTTTCCCTGACCTCCTCTCTCACCCACTCTCTCTCTACCTTTCTTCTTTTCTTGATTACATATGGTAGTATAGAAAAAGTAGGTTAACAAAAAACTGAAAAGTTTTAAAAGTTAACACTGACAAAATTCTTGAGAGATTTCTATCAAATTGAGGAATAGTTCACATTTATTACAATTCTACCAGAAATTTCTTTTACCTTTAAAGAATTTGTAAATGAATGTAAATTTACAGAATTTCACAATGAAGGCTTTTTTTTACCCATCTCTTTTTCCTATTCTAGATCTAGACTGGGAAGTTGTTTAGCTTTCCATCCTCTACCCGTACATGTAAATCTCAAAACACATTTGGTTGAATTTTAAAAACACGTATTTCAGTGACCAAATTTTTAGCCCTCCATGTCTGTTTTGGGGAATGTTCCCTATAGTGTCCTCACCTTTGTGCTGACCACTTCAATAGCCTAGAAATGACTGTGTGTCTGCAGTGGCTAGTAGCGGGGGCAGCGAGTAGCCCAATTATGCTGCTATCTGTTGACTGAGCACAAAAGTCTAAATATACAAAATATCTGAATGCTTTAGATTGATACCAAAACATCTGGCATATCTGAATCGTTTAACCGTATTCTATTATTTTGGTGAAAACTTTATAAGGCATCTTCTAAAGAGGCTCCATCTTACTTATATTCAATTGCAGGTAACTTTCTGCATCTTTAGAGAATGATATGCCATAACTTTTCTTTGCAGTATCTAAACTTGGTGGTGGGTTTCATACCCAAAATTCTTAAGTTATCAATGCTTTTGCTCTCCTGACCAGCATACACATTTTGCTAAGTGTCTTGCTCAAATAGAATAGCTTGTGTACTCCTGAGATTATTTTGTGCTTATGTGCAGGCCCAATGTTGGGATTACACTTGAAAAAGCATGATATATTCTTTACCCTTCAAACAGCAGAACTGGTTGTTGTTGTACATGTACGTGTCTGTGTGTGTTGGGGGAAGATTCTATGCCTTTCTATAAGCAAATATTAATTGAACACATTTATTATCCTGATCCTTAAGATAATTATTCATATAAGTTATAATCCCCCTCCAGTATCAGAGGGGGCCAAAAAATGTATATACATTTTTAAGACAGGAAAAATCTATATTAAAGTTATAATACTCAATTTATGCCAATAACAAAAGATGAATACAACTCACGTTTGACCTCTGCAGTTATAATAGATGCTCACAGTGGTCACCCTCATCGTCCAGACAGTTCTGATTATGGAGAATTACTGCTTGAGCAGTGTTGACCAAAATATCCACTTGTATCATTGCGTGCACTGTTTCAATTTCTTCCCGAAGTACCAGCAGTGTAGCCAGTTTTCTACAGTTCACCGCATCCTTTAAGGTCCCCCATAGGTAGAAGTCAAAGGGTGTCAAGTCAGGAGATTGTGGAGGAAACTCTTTGTCTTACCCTTTGTCCTTGCACATTCTCTTCGCAGTAAGCTCTCCTGTCTCTGTGCGTGTAATAATCTTGTTATCCCAAGATTTCCATTTTGCCGTGTTAAGAATGTGTGGTATGCTTGTTCTGCTGACTCCTGTCTCACGTGCACACTGTTTGGTAGACGTGTAAATTGCTCCAACACCACAACAGAAGAAGCAGGGCTTGTTGCTGTGCAACCTTCCCTTGCACACATCACACACAGGTCCATGTGCTCATTGGAGGTTCTGTTGCATACACACGTTTCCATTGTTGTTTTACTTCCACAACATTCTTAAATTTCAAATAGCACTTCAAAATGGTCTTGCACTCTTTGAATGACAACCGTGCTTCAGCCATTTTCTATGACTGTCCTGCCTGCCGCATGGTGAATACCTGTAACATTCATTTGATGAATGCCATCTTTTAAGCGAATGTCATGCTACACATTGTTGCCATAATTCAAATGGCAAGAACTTTCTGCACCTTCAGAGCATGATATCCCCCAACTTTTCTTTGCAGTATCTAAACTTGGTGGTGGGTTTCATGCTTCAAAAAGTCATACATAAATATCAGAGCTTAAAATGTGTATATATATATTTTTGGCACCCCTGGTAGTATTAGATCTTTTCAGCCGATCATTGCATGGTAAGTGAAGAAGTCTCAGGATGCTAATAATCTCGGCACACTTTAGAGGCAGGGTATCATCTCTGAAAAGACACTTAGACCTCTCAGTCTTTCAGGAAATTTCAGATTCCAATATACATCTAGAAGAAAGCAGATGCATAACTGGGTGTCACAAGGGCTAATATAGTGGGTGCTAAGTACCTAGTGACAGATCCATGACTGTCTCCCTGCCACCCTGGCCTCCGCACATCCACAATCCACATCTCACATATGCAGCATATTTCTATTGTGTGCCTGCTTCACTCTTGCAAGTAGTGTGGTCAGAAGCATAAAAGTGTCCCCCTCCCCAGGGTCAGGGGCAGGTGTGGCTTCTGTGTGTCTATGATCTTAACGTGGAAGTCAGTGCCCTGAGCCCTCTGGCCCATAGACGTTGTGCAGTTCATTTAACAATGGCCTCTCCTGATTTTCCTCTCGTGGACTCATTCACATCCTTTAAGTTCTTCTGGATTCTTAAGCTGAGTAATGGACAGTTCCAGCCTCCCATCCTGAACAAAGATGTAGACTCTTTCCCTGCAGTAGTAGGGGACATTATTTCCATTTGATATTCCTGTGCCGCATTTGGTTTGTTGGAGAGCTAGTATTGCGTGGAATTTTTCCTTCCTTAGCAGAAGCAATTTTTGTTTTTCATATTTTTTCTTTTTTGAGCTTCAAATACTTCTATCTAAATGTTTTTATTTAAAACATCTATTTTTATTTCTCTTCTTTTCAGATATCCTTCCAGCGTTGCCTGATTAGGACATAATAAACCTTAAATATATTTAAGAGAATAAGGAAATTGAGGACCTTAGTGACCAACACTACCCACATTTAAAGAAAAAAAAAACCCTAATTATTCTCTGAGGTTTCGTATAATTAGAGGAGGTTCACAAGCGTAGGAGGGACTTCTGTGTCTTAAGACAACAACAGTTCGAATTTCTCCTTTTTACCCTCGAGGATGATTTTCTCTGTTAACTGAGGGGCACTGAATGTACTTACACTCATCTAATTTATCTTGACTAGAACTTTTTCCATTTTTAGTATAGAGAGCAGGCCTCGGATATTCATTTATTCATCCTGGATTTAAATCTCCAACTCTATTAACTTCTCTGAGCTCCAGGACCAGCTACCTTCTGCTGCCCAATTGGTAGTCTAGCCGACATCGCCACACAATGTCTAATTCTCATCTTGAACTTAACGCACTGAGACAGAGCTGGACTTCCCTCTCTCAAGCCAGATTCTTCCTCAGTCTTGCCCATCTCAGTAAAGGCACCCGTCCTGTTGTTCAGATTCTGCTTGCTTCTACTCTCCTTAAGCCCCTCTCTCCCATCAGCCAATCTATTGGCTCTGGTCTCCGATTTATCTTGAACCCATTGGTAACCCTCAAATCCAAGCCACCATGATGCCCCACTGGGTCTATTCTTAGTCGCCTTCTCCATAGGGGGAACTGGTGCATTTTCTTTTACCAATGCTCTTCTATCATCTGTTCTCCTTATGGCAGCCACGGTGGCCTTTTAAAACAGAAATCATGAGTCAGTCCTCTACGTAAAAGTGTCCAAAGGCTCCCCATTGCATTTAGGCTAATACCCAAATACCTTATCATAGGTACTATGCTTTGGGGCTACTGGCTATCTCTCAATCTCCTGTGTGCCAGGCACCCTGTAGGCACAGGAATATCTGACATACCAGACAAAATCTACCCTCCAGGAGCTGAGAGTCTAGTGGGATTCTTAAAGGATAGGTCCCAAAGCCTTCACCAAAGGCTTTGTTGGTCCCAAAACCTTCACCAAAGCCTTCATTGGGAATTCACCAATTTGTGAATATTTCTACATTATTTTAAAATCCCGCCTAAATGACAGTTTCTGTACTAGATGAAACATTCATAAATTACATTTTCTAATTTTTCCGGCCCATTTAAGTGAACTTATTTATTTCACACGTCCGATCTACTGCCAAATTCAATATTCCACTTTTTATTTTATACAAAACACTCCTTTCGAAACCTCTTCCCATCGATCACTAGCATTAGTGTTGGCTTTCTTTAATGGACTATTCTTTTTCTCACAAGAAAGGCAATCTTAAAAAATAATCACTTTATGAGTGTTAATACGTATGTAATGACAGAGAGAAAACAACACAAACATATTGGGTTGGGTATGCCGTGTGGTAGACTAGCTTTTCCCATTAGCTAAATGATTCCATCTCTCCTGGTGCACAGAAAGCAGAGTGCTGAGTTCCTCTGTGTCTCTGTAGTCTCTTGAGAATGTAGAAATCATAGCTTCTTCCCTTGTGAGTCCACAGAAGCCCTCTTACCTCCTGTTCAGGCGTCTTTACTGCTCTACCTTCCCACTCCGCTCCCCATAGAAATTTGGAAACTTGAAAGGCAATCTTGTTGCTGTGTCCCAGGGGGTGCCAATTCTTGGGCCAAGGTAGGGAGCTGCCACCTGGTCTTTACTTCCTCAGTTGCCAGTGATGCCTTCCCTGGTTCAAGTTCACACTGGCTTGAACCGTAGCTCTTAGAACTGCTTTCATTTTTAACTTGTGGAGGAGACTTTTCAACAGCTCATTTTTCTGTATGCTTTAAAATCACTCAGAGATCCGCTCTCTGAAGGTCAAGTTCTTGAGATCTTAATGATTACCTATGATTCTGAGAGTGTATATAGTGTGGAAATCCATCATGCACAATCGGTCTACTTACCCTCTCTAATGGAGCACGCTGGTCCTCTCATATGGTCATTTCCACATACCTTTGTTCCCAGAAAAACCAAACCTTCTTGCTACCTTTGTTATGCATCCTTGAATTCAAAATAAATTCTACACATTCTTTGCTCCAAATGACCATCCTAACTTAAATTTACATGGGCTTTTAGAAATGTTCTCCAATTTTTTTCCATCATAATGAGAACCTGTTACCTACTTTTCGTAGTTTTTAAGATAAATCTCATGACCCCATTCCTGGGACCTTAATTATGCCCCCTTTTCAGCACATGCAATGTGTCCAGCACTGAAACACATTAACACGTTGCAAGACGGGTCCTTAAAGTTGAACCAGATGCCTTGAGCTCCATATATGTAATTATGACCCTGCTGTAAACTATTCCCTCTAGGAATTTTCTTGCAGATGGACTGACTTTCTGTAAACACAATTGGGATTTGCAGAGATACTCCATGCAACCCCGCTGTTTGGACTTTTTATATATAGATATACATCTTTTAAAGTTTAGAAACACATTACATATAACCTTAACTCTATGAGGAACTCATACCTTAGAGAAAATAGGAGGAAAAATGTCTAGGTTCCCTAGTGCTTACCTGGCAAGGAGTATTTCACATCGTCCTTTCTGTTAAGGGGTTGACCACACATACCTTTTAATCCTGTCCTGCCTGTTTGTCCTGCTTGTTCTCAGCCTTGTTTTAAGGCATAGATCCTATTTGCACTATTAGAACTTTTACTGTTATTACAGGGCCACCCCTTGGTCTTACGTTAGTCTAGGAACAGCTGTCCCCAGTTCCTCAGTTCCATTCCCATCTCTGTAAGAAAAGCAACTCCCTGACAGAAGATATCCCTTCCCTCGGGGCCACCCTATTTTTAAAAATGATTCCAACTGCTAAGTTTGGCTCCACCTGGGCTTGGTTATGCTACAAAGATATTGGATTCTTCTTCGGGAGCTTCTTTCTGAACTCATCACATTACATAATGATGACAAGATTTTCTGCCGGGCGCCACCACATTCCTGTACCTTTCAGCTCCTCTTAGCATCTGTTCATTAAAGTCAGCAGGCCCATAAGCCTTGGGCCCTGTGAACAGGTGGCCTCTAAAAACTCTTAGTGATTTTGAGGGGCTGGGATGGTTTTAAAACTTTGCTACCACCTTCTGGGCTCTGAATTGTCATGGATTTAATTAGTCCTCCTGATTTTCTCCTTCGACTCCTTTCTCTCCTGGGTGATGACTTGATTAAAAAATCTTATCTACTCAATGGTGGCATTCTAGTACAAAGGGTTGTTTAGGGATTTGTAGAAACTTTAGCACCATTCCCTGGACTCTGGAGCATGGTGGAAGTCAGAAGCATTAAAATCCACTCTTAGGAACTTTGCTCTCCAGTGGGTCAAAGGAAGTTAAGTGCCAGCTCCAAGGAGCTGCTTCCCTTTTACCTTATTATACAAAGGTTTTGAGTGCTTGGATTTTTGTTTTATTTTGTTTTTATTAGCACATTGTAATTATGTGTATTTGTGGGGTATAATTTGTTATAATTATACCCCACAAATGTGGGGTATAATTTGGTGTATAATATATACACACACACACACACACGTACATATATACATATATGTGGTGCCAAAAATGTATACACATTTTGAGAAAGTAAAAAACTGTATTAAATTTGTAATACTCAAGTCACATTTGACTTCTATAATTATCTTTTGCTATTGGTACATATTATTACAATTCCAATAGCTCTTTCCTTTCTTAAAATGTGTCTATATATTTTTGACACCCTCTGTGTAACACACACACAGAATACAATAATCAAATCAGAGTGGCCATACCCTCTTGTACTTCTTTGCATTTCTTTGTGGTGACAGCATTCTTGGAGGAAAGTCATGAATACTTTAAAACTATTATGAAAGCTGTGGATCTTCTTCCCAAATAATGTGGTGATGCATGGGTGTGTTAGCCTTTGCCAGCAGTGGAAATCAACTCTGACTAAGTTAAACAAAAAAAAAAAAGATGTTGAGGGAGCTCATGGAATCAAATAAGAGGTAAGCAACCTAGATCTGGTGGGGTTTGGGCCAGGGCAGTGCCAGGGGGGTCTTCTCTCGGACTCATCTTCAGTAACTCTGCTCCAGTAATGCCCAGTGTCCACATCTGCCCCACATTTCAAAATCCCAAGAGAAAGAAGGAATTGTCCTGGCTGGAGCCAGAATCTGTGGGCCTTTCCAGGAGGACAGGGTGCTCATGAGGGCCCTCTGTATGGAGTGTGGAGCCATTCCAGGGATGCAGAAGTCATCCTGAGCCAGGCAGGCACATCCTGTATGGCCTAAACTTTGCACACAACTTCAGGGCATTCACGGTCCTCCTGCTCTGAAAATGGTAAAACTAGTTTTGACAAAATTCAGATCCTCTCCAATATTAGAGTTGGGAGGAGCCTTAGATGACATTCATATTGCTTTATTGAACCTCTACTATGTATGGGTCACGCATTGAGCCAAATACTTGATATGCACTATCTCATTTTATTTTTGCAGTAACCCTATAAAACAGGTGCATATTATTGTTTTTATTAGATAGAGAATGAAACTGAGGTACTCACTGTAGAAAAAGGATAGTTTGAAATTATCCAAGCTCCTCCTAACTGGTCCTCATCATTTCCTTTTATTAAGGAAAGAAATGCTGCTGCTTCTGAGTTTGTGGAGATCCACACTTTATTTCTATCTAGTCTAAATAGGTCAGAGGTAAATTACCAGAATGACATATTATTCTTCCCACCCCCCCAGAATGGATTTGGGGACAGATAAATGCCCCTCATGCCCACCCTTTTGTTCCACTTGATCAGGACTTTGAAGAGGTTTTCGTGGCAAGAAGCTATATTTAGCAGACTCCTCTTCGTGAAGGAGGAAGCACTCAGCCTTCACAGATCTGCACACCCCCATCCCTGTCACCCAGTGGGTGGCCTCCCTCTGCCCAGCCACCCACCTCCGGCTGTGCTTCCCTGTGGCCTGACACTTGTCTTCCATCTCCACATGTCTCACCCACAACTGTTCCGTTTCAGGGATTCTCATCTACCCACACTTGCTCTGTTCTTCTGTCACAGAACCCAAACTCCAGCAGATTCCTCCCGCCTTGGTCATCCTGCTGGCCACGCCTCCTTTCCACGGAAAGCCCACGCTCTGCCCCTCTGCCCACCTGCTGCTGACACCTGCCTCCTTCGACTTACCTGTCGTCACTTGTTCTAGCTGCCAGGCCAAGCACCAGCTTGGGCTTATGTCAGTGAACGCTTTGGGGGTGAGTGTCTTCCTGGTGTAAGGCCGTGTCCACTGGGGCATTTGGGTGCACACAGGACATGTGTGTCAGGGAGGAAAGCAGCTTTCCTCGCTCGGATATTATTATTTTGACTTGAGTGTGTTATCAGGTGACTCTACAGTCCCTGGAAGTCAGCAAGAAGCAGCTCAGTGTGTCTTTGGCTCGTCCAGACCGGTACAGTGCTGGGCTCATGGTAGGCCTCCATAGCAACTCGCCCCAGGGAAGTTGCTCAGATAGTCAGGCCTCTTATGGAGGAATTTGCCCGAGATAAATCACGTGCACATTTGCCACTTGAGGGCCATCATGGATGAGACCACCTGGGTTGCTGTAAAAACGTGAACTCACCAAAGATTGATCTACTCTTCTCTAGGCGAAAACTATTCTTGTTGCCTTGATTCCTGCTGAACTCTTCTAAACAAGGAGAAAGCAGATAAGTTCTTTCTTCCTCTTGAGTTTGTCTGCGCCTCTGCACCAGCCCCCAGTATCATGCCCCTTCCTGCCTGTCAGAAGGATCATGTTGTGATATCCAAAACTAATCCTAGAAATAGTCGAAGAGCTAGTTAAAAGCAACTAGAGGGATAACTACTTGGGGCTGGTGTTAAGTTTCCCACCGGTCACTGCAGCGTGGATATGAGCAATGGCCAAATCCATCACCATTTCCAAGCTGCATGATCCCTCAGTTTTATCTATAGTTTGAGGCTGATTTCAATGGGACTCAAGATGACTCACCCTCATTTCCAAAGATCAACCAAATAAGCAAGCAAAAAAATGTATGAAATCAAATATGCCAGGCTTCCTGGAATTTCTATGAAGAATTGCAACTGTTTGAAATAACACCCCTTCTGCATACTTATCCACACGAATGTCCTGGCATAGTCCAAACACTGACTTGTGGTCCCTTGCTCCTGGAAGCAGTAAGGTTTCAGTAGTGCTTCTTTGGTTCCAAAATCCACCTGAGTCCAGAGAAGTGTCTCTTCCTCTTGACTAACACTATCTAGGGACTGGGCCTTTCTGGGTTCCTTTAAGCTGGCAGAAATAAATTCCAAACACTGAACTCCAGCCAGAAGGAACATGCCAGAAAGTGTATCATTTCCTCCTCATACCACTACTCACATTAGGTCCCAGAGGTATAAATAGATAATTCATTGCAAAAAATGGATAGCTCTTCTGAGTTCTCCTCCATCAACTGCAAGGGTAACTTAGGAGGGAGTGGGAGTCTGTTTCTCTTCTGCCATCTTGCTGTACAGGAAGTCATATCTGCTCTCCTAACAACCCCTTCTGGACCCTGGAGTGGTCTCTCTAGTAAATTGGTTTTGAAACTGGGTCACGTTCAGTCCTGGACTTCCATATATAGAGCCTAATGAGAAAATGAGTTATGTCTACACAACGTAAAGTAGTATAGTAAAAGAAGTGGGCAATGGCTATCATGTGTTTACCACTTAGAGGTGGAGAAGATTGATGGGTGTGGGAGGCCCTGATGTTCCCATGATCTTAAGATCTCTGATTAGCCAATAATAACACACTAGCACACCAACCATGTCAGCTGTCACAAGGCGGCACCAAGCCACCATATTGTCAATAGAGTGACAATCCCCTTTACTTTCAAAATTGTTCTTGATAAGTGTCAAAGGCATTATTGTTGGGTGATGTCTAAATGAATCTAAACAGAGAAATTGTATGGGGTCTACAGTTTTACAAGAAACCTTTGAATCTGAAGTGGGAGTCGTTCAGAGATTTGGGGGATTAAGGACGTGTCTAGAGAACCTCTGTCTTTCAGAGAGGTGACTGGCACGAGCATCCTGAAGCTCTGACTGCGATGTCGAGAAAAGGGGAGAGAGCCTCTTTTTCCTTTTGAAAATACAGCTGCTTTGGAACTGAGCAGGCTGTGACAGAAGGTGGCCTTTGGGGACCAAGTACATGGCTGGAAAGCATCTTGTTCTCAGCCTAAGTGATTACTTCTGAGGGGCATTTTACCTTCTCACCTAGAAATACTCCTAGCACTAGAAGCTATTTCCTCTCAGGTTAAAATTACCTTAAAAAAAAAAAAGATAGAAGGAGAGACAATGATTTAGGCTCACAGGGGAAAATGCAAAAAGTCAAGCCAAAATTCAGTTACAGCCTTCTTTCCATTGTCTTTCCCGGGCTTTGGGGACACTCCTCTCCTTTTGAAGTGGCTCTGCGTTTAACTTGCACTGTGGACTCTGAGCCCCATACTGACATTTTCCCACTGTGAACAAGCTTTGGTGATTTCTGTTCTCAAGTGACAAATCTTGTTTGTTTGTGTTTTCACGTAGTATATATCCTATTCCACAAAAACACTTTACTGTGGTTTTCAAGGGATCAGCTCCCACTCAGAACCAAGCAAATTGTACTTGGTGAAATCCTCTCTCCCTCCAACGGGACTTCACTCACCTTCCACCCTTATGGGACCTCTGCCAGAAGGGGGTTAGGGTTAGGGTTAGGGTTACATGTTACGTCTATGATTTGGCTTACCTTGCCTCTGGGTTAAGGTAAGGTAAGGGTTTTCTAAGCTAAAAATTCCCAAACTGCTTGACCCATTCTAGGATGATATTTGAGTAGAAATGTTATATATGTAGCTTGGAACTGAAGTCAGAGATCATAATTTGCCAGTAATGACCTTTAGCTCTCCATCCCATGTTACCCACAACCTTTCTGATGTGCATATTTCCTTGAAAGAAAATTTATGCTCCTCTACCTCTAAAGGGAATCTCGAATGAACCATATCCACAGGGCACTCAGCCTCGGCCAGTAACTGAACATTGATTTTGTTTTAAAGAGCAAACAAACATTTGTGGAGCATATGAGCAATATGTAGAAGGAATTAGAGAAGGGAAGAATCATTGTGGTCAGGAGAACTGGGAAGGGCTTTCATAAGAAGACAGCATCTAAGCTCCATGCCAAAAGTGGCTGGGATTTAACAGATGGAGAAGGAGGAGAGAGAGGCAGATGGTGGGCCTAGCAGAGGGGCACAGAGGCCGGGCAGGAAACTCTCAAGAGAGCCGAGGTGGCCTCAAAGGCCAGGCTAGGGCTTACTGTTTGTGTGCTTAGTTGTTTTTCTTTCAACTCTTTAGTATGAATTTTTTTATTGTGGGAGAATATACTTAAGATTTATCATTTCAACCATTTTTAAGTGTCTAGCTCAGTGGCATTGAATACCTTCGCATTGTTGCCCAGCCATCATCGCCGTCTATCTCCAGAGTGTTTTCATCTTGCAGAACTGAAACTCTGTCTCCGGTAATCACCAATTCCCCATTCTCCCCCAGGCCCTGCTGACCACCATCCTACTCTCCATTGCTATGAATTTGACTATTTCAGGGGCTTCATAGAAGTAGAATCCCACCTATTCTTGAGTGGCTCATTCCACTTGACAGCACGTTCTCAAGGTTCCTCCATGTTGTAGCGTGAGTCAGCATTTCTTTCCTTCGAAGGCTGAGTAATATTTCATAACATGCATAATACAGACCACACTTTGTTTATCCAGGCATCCACTAATGGACATTTGGGTGCTTCCACCTTTTGGTTATTGTTAATAACGCTGCTATGAAAATGGGTGTGAAAGTATCTGTTGGTGTCCCTGCTTTCATTTAGGGGGAAGCATAGTTACAGAAGCATTTGTTTTTTTTTTTGAGACAGAGCCTCAAGCTGTCACCCTGGGTAGAGTGCCGTGGCATCACAGCTCACAGCAACCTCCAATTCCTGGGTTTAAGCGAGTCTCCTGCCTCCGCCTCCCAAGTAGCTGGGACTACAGGCGCCCACCACAACGCCCGGCCATTTTTTGGTTGCAGCCGTCCTTGTTGTTTGGCGGGCCCGGGCTGGATTCGAACCCGCCAGCTCAGGTGTACGTGGCTGGCGCCTTAGCCCATTGAGCCACAGGTGCCGAGCCTAAGCATTTGTTTTTATTGTGAAAATTGTTAGACATTCCCAAGAGTTGAAAAAAAGTACAATAAACAATGAAATTTCACTTAGATTCAAAACAAAACCTAAGTCTCAAACTACCTGGCCTGAGGATTCCATTCAATTAGAGACATTACATATAGTTTTTGAGACTGAGAGACAAAGATTATAATTGTCTAGTTGTGGCCTTTAGCACCCAATTCCATACCAAGTGCGGCATTCTTATACTTATTTACTTGACAGAAAATGCATGCGTATACTTCTGAAGTGAATAGGAAACACCCATACCCAGATCTAACTGTCATATTTCTTTCATCTTTCTCTCTAACTATCACAAATGTTTGTTAGTGAACCATATCATGTAGGTTGCAGACTTCAGGAGCCTTCCTCCCTAAGTATATCAGTGAGCCTGTGTATCTATATGGGCACTGTCACATCTAACAAAATGATAATTCCCTAATATCACTTATGCCTAGTTCATATTCTATGTCCACAAATGTCCCCCAAAAGTCTCATATGGTTGGATTCTTTTCCCAAAGTCGAATCTGGTAACCGAGGGTTACAGGTGGCAGGCTTTTGACTCTATCCAGCAGTTAAAGGGCTGTCCCTGGAGGTTTGGAGCAGAGAAAGGTAAGATCAGCTCTGAAATCTGGTGCAGTGGAAGCAGTGATTGTCTAGGCCCCAGCAGGCCATAATCTAACTCTTTGGGGGTCGATTTAAGAGACTGAAGCATGAACACCCTACTCCAAGGCAAACCCGATACAGGTTCCATAGGGCTTTCCTCTGGCTTATAATCTTGCCAAACCTTCAACATATCTGGAAAAAAGACTCATAGTGAGTCATTGCCAAGCAACCAGAAGTTCAACATTCACTATCTCCAAACCTTGTTTAAGGTTAATAACGCACCATTTGCAGCGATCTTAGCCTGTGCTTTTGTGCTATGTTTAGATGCCCAGAATTCACAGTGTGTGTGATAACTCATTTTCTCCTGTAGGATTCTTCCTCTTCTCTTTAGAAAAGAGAACTTGCTCCTGGGGAAGGATGCCCTCCTGGGGTGGTGATGGTGGGGATAGTATCTTTCCCAAGAGGAGCTTAGTCTTTATCTTGCTACCATGAAGCCAAGAACTCTTAAATCCTCAATCTGTCTCTGAAGCAGCAGGATGTTTACAGAGTGACAACTATTTACTCAGCGTTGAGGGGAAGTCAAAGGAAATGTAAAGCACTTGAAACTGGTAGAAAAAGAAGTAACAGAGGCATAATAATTACTGAATTGATGCTTTCAACCGAGAATACAAGGCATAGTAGTGGCAGAGAGTGATCAAAGAGGAAGGAAAGAGCCCGCAGACATCCAAGGAAAGAGGGAGCTAGAAGGATCTTGGCCTTGTAACATGTGGCTAAGAGGTCAGGGAAGATTTCCACCCCTACCATCCTGCGATCAGAACCCCATGGTCTTCATGGAAAGCCTCCTGCCCCACAACTTACAGAACATATCAGCAGCTGCTCTAAAGATAAGATCCCCAAGACAAAATTGTTACAAATCTCTTACAAAGATATTCTCAAGTTATCACGAAAACCTTGATTTTATTTCTCCTAGCTGTTTACTCTCTTCATTACCACAGATCACACACGTACTTTTCCTGTAGGGAGCTGTGTCTGAGGTGTGGAGAATATTGGGTAAGCTGACCAGACAAGTGAATTTCAAGTTTACATCACCCCATTTTGGAGAATTCATTCAAAGCCACATTTTCACCTTAATTTAGGAAAACATTATTAGCCTAGATTATTTCCTGTCTTCATTGGACAAGGGTCAGCTTAATTCTTTGGCGTTTACCCTCTACACTTTATGTTCCCTTTCCCTTCCAAAGAGCAGCCACTGTGAAGAGAAGCCCCTCTCGTGGCCTCAGTGAGTCATCTGTAAACTCTGTCACTCACTCTGAGCTCCTCTTGACTCACAGTTGGACTTCTGGGGGATTTCACTTTCAAATGGATTCTGCACGATTTAGTCAGAGTTTTCCTTCTAACAATCGTAGAGGGAACCTCTACGTAGAGCAACCTCGGTACCTCTCAGGAGTCCCTGGAAAGTCTGGAAAAAATGCAGCAGCTTTGTGATGGTTGGTCCACACCTGACCATTGCTGGAGTTGGGGCCTTTCTTCAGAGCTTTGTGATGGCAGGAACACAGGCTTTGGGCCTAGAAAGGTTTGGTTCGATGTGGCCTGCCCACATCCTTGCTGTGTGGGCCTCATACCAAGTAGAGGCACCTCAGCCCATCATGAGAGGGGCCCCAGGGTGGCGACTCAGGATTTAGGTGTAGCTTTGAAGCCCAGCTCTGCCATTTCCTGGCTACGTGGCTTTGGACAACACATCTACGTTTTTCCAAGCCTCACTTTCCTGATAGGTAGAATTGGGGTAGTTGCTAACTTCAGGGGTTGTTCGGAGGATTATACATTACACTGTAAAATACCTCAGCTTCTTTAACATATGATGATACTAACTAAATCATGGCCCCTGTAGAACAACAATATGTACGGGACCTCTGACCCAGGGATATGGTCAGTGATAGAGGTATTATTTCCACCAACACCAGTGTTAATATAGACTGATGGTATTTTGAGCATTTTCCACTTTTCATCTATGCTTTGGTTCCTTTACATATTCTCAGACTCTACTAGGGTACAAAACAGAGGAATGACACAAACATTTCTTTTTATATACTTTTCCTCCTCAGCCACATCGCACCCCAAATCCTTTGCCTCACTCCTCTGAATGTCTTCCAGCGTGCAAGCCCATGGGAAAGCTCTTCGTCTGTGATTTAAATATGTGCTGCCCACAAAGCTGTGCCCACCTGTGATGCCCTTGACCTGCAGTCATCCTAAGTGTCTCCTGTCTCCCCCCATCTTGCTGCCTGTGCTCCCCCGTGGCCGCCCCCTCACTCCTGTTTCCAGGCACCTTGTTCTGACGCAGAATAGGCCCAGCCAGCATATGCATATCCAATCATTCTGATTCCAGGTCCTCAGTCTCCAGAGACACCTGGCTATAGATAAACTCCAGGGGAATTACAAGCGCAGGATGGTGACTAAGAATTTGGCCTCACATGCAGAAGCATTGCCCCGTTGGCAGAGCCTCGCTGGTCTTCACAAGCTCAGAGCAGGAGGAGGGCTGGTGGGCTCCTCCCTTCTAGGGTGAGGGAGCTGAGGCTCAGTGACGTGAGTGTCTCCCCACCCCCGGGAGCTCTCTGGTAGATTGTGGCTGTGCCAGAACCTTGTCCACGGGGCCTGGCTCCGTCCTCTCTCCATTCACCGCCTGTTTATGAGCATGTGGATTTCTGTACCAGGGGAATGGGAGAGGAGAATGGAGTGGGGTGGGGAATGGGTTGGAACTACAGAGCTATAATTAATTCTTCTCCCACACAAACCATGGAAATACCACGTATAATAAACAGCGTCACCCGCAAAATGCCATGATTACACAGCATCTCTCCGTATTCAGGAGGAAGGGAGGGGGTGGCGCTGATTAACAGGTGGAGATGGGATATTTGCAACATACTATTACTGGTAATAGAATTATCTTCACCCTCCCAATCATAATGGAGGTACAGGATCCTCCTAGCTGCATCTGGCTGTGCCCTCAAGGTAGGATGACACGAGAGGCTTGGGGCCTCCTTGGCTCTTAGTAGCCCCCCACCCACCACCACCCGCAGGGAAACTGAGAAGTCAGGTAGCAGCTCGGGTGGAAGGGTAGGGGCCATCTCGCCAGGGAAAGAGTGACATTGTCAAGCCGGTGAACCACACCTGTCTGCCCCCCTCAAGCTGTTCCCATTCTTCTTGTGTGCCTCCTCTCCTAGGAGTTTGTGGCCCAAAATTCAAAGGAAGAGGAGAAAGAATATGTCTCAAGAGGTTAAAAGGGACAAATGTCCCACTATGTTTCCATGATGACACTCACCTTTCCCTGCCCCTCTCCAGCCCGTGTCCCAAAGGCATCCCCCACTGCCCTGTTCTCCCAGCACCAGGTACCTGGTCCCGCTGCATTTGTAGCCTCAGAAGTCTTTAGAGCCAGAATGACCTGCAAGGCTCAAGAGGTCTGGGCCTCTCGTGTGACAGAGAAGAAAACAGAAAGGGGCCCACATTTGAGCTGACCACAACTTGTCTTTGTAATATCTGCATCTGTTCATAGACAAGAGGACACTCACTCCAGATGTGCCCTTGAAGGAAAGTGGGATAAGGCTCAGGGAACAGAATATTCTTTTAACACAGAGAGCTGGCATAGTGACTGCTTAGCAGTCTATTAGGAGTTCACATGACACCAAGAAAGAGATCACAGAGAAGGTCACTGTTGCAGAGTGAAAATGGGAGGCACAGGGATGATGGAGTTGGTAAAAAACACACTTCAGTGGTCGCTGCAATTTAGGTGTTATTGAAATCTCACCACCAATTCTGTGTGGGGACAATAACACTGTAACTAAGACATTTGTGATTGTGATCATTCGGGGAAGATAAAGAACATCAAGAGGGCAAAATGTCATCAAAATTGAACTTACTTTTTTGTCACAGGAACATTGTCGTGTAGGATAAAGGAGATGTGAGAATAGAGTTACCATTACCACCACCGTCACCCAGAGAACAACACGCTATCAGGTTATCTTCGTTGAAGGTTGAGGGTGGCACCGAAGGGCAACTTCAATTGGTGCTCGCGGTAATGAGACTGTGGAGTTCTCCCTCTAAAATCATAGTGATTAACTGTTTCATTCAGTTTCTTTCCCCCAGAAATGGTGCAGCAAAAAAGAAAAAAAGAAAATTAAGTAAGCGCTGCCTTGGAAACTAAGAAAAGCTTCTCGTCCTCCATAATTTTTGGAGTTCCTTTAACATCATCGTCCTGAGGGTATTTGGGTGATGAATAGCCCTCTGTTGGCAAGTCCAGGAGTGACATCACTTCCCTGAGTCAGGCCCCTGTCCTGAGCCTGGCCTCAGAGCTACTGGTCTTTGACTTAGAATGAGTTGTGTTCCAAAGTTTCTGTGTACTCAGGACACATCTTCTGATGGCAGCCATGGTATGGCCAATAGGCAGGTTCTCCAGCCAGGCAGCAAAAGTCCACTGAGCCCATTTGTGGCTGAGCTGGGAGTTAGGAGCCCTGGGTCCTGATTTCAGCTCTGCCACACTAGCTGCCTTTGTGACAGAAGCAAATCGTTTAGTCACTGCCGTTGGTTTTCTCTCCTGAAGACAGACGATCTCCCTATATTGGGAAATATAGGGTTCAATCACCGTTACACAGACTTCTATAGGGAGTTATGTTCCAGTTTCTCCTGTGTAATGCCAGGAGCACATCTCTTCTGCCCACTCTCAGGCAGAAGGGGGAAGCCCTGCCAGGAGGCCTCCCAGCAGCCCAGGACCCCGCTGTAGTGGTTCTTGGGCCAGTGGCCAGCACCAAGCCGGGGCACTCAGAAGAGAGGTAGGGCCGTGATCCTGGCCTCTCCGGCATCGAGCAGCAGGGGATGGGGAAGGGCCACCTTGGCTATCCTAGGATGAGAGTCAGGAGATTGGGGATGGAGTGGGGTGGGCAGAAGAGATGTATTCCATACTAAGGCAAGGTTGGGGGAGAGGTGCCCCAGTATACGCAGGGTGACTTTCTAAACATGGGACATTCAGGAGGCTTTAGCCAGGGTTAAGGATGATATCAACAGGAAACTTTAGGATATTTAAGACCTTTGCTTGACTTTTACCATCTAGAACTTAGTGGCAACTCTTGGAGTCTCACCAGAGAGTCAATTTCAGTTCTGCTGTCCATTTTGATAAGGAGAAGCCCTTTGTGCACCTACTGCTTCTGAAAAGCCTTTGCCATCTGGACACATTGAGGACAGCAGGATCCCTGCGTTGGCTGTGCTGCTTGGGTAGCAGCTGTGACCCAGTCCCTGTGCCTGGAGCCTGGGAAATACCCCAGGGAAACAGGAGGCAGGTGCAGGAGCCCACCGCGAGGAAGCTACTGCGAGCAGCCTGTCCTCTGCTCCCCATTCTCTCATCTCCACTGTCTCCTCTTGCCTCTTCCCCACTCAGTGTGGTTGCTTTTGTCCCCAAAGTTTGAAGCCTCAGACACCAATGTGGTCGTTCCACTGGTCATCTGCAAGAGCATGTGGGAGGCAAATTCTACTGTTCATTAGGGAACAAAAAATATGACTTGCTGGAATGATTTGAAGGAGAGCTCCAAGCCTTCTGGAAGCTGCAGAGGGTGCTGCCAAAGGGCTCCAATGAACCGTGCTCTGATGGGCTCTGGCAGGGGCTCCCGGGGTGGCAGCTGTGCACAGTCCTCTTGGTCTGCAGACAAGGAATCTGAGACCCAGAAAGAGGAACTGACTTCTCCAAGATCACCAAGCTAGGAGGTGACAGAGGCAGGACCGGGACCTTACTGTTTGTCATCATTGAAGCTCCTAGTACATTTTCAGAAAATGGGCCTTCAGGAGAGATGGCTTAGAGGGCATCTTCATCAGCGGGAGAGCACACCATCTCCCCAGTCACCCAAATTAGAAAGCATCAAGCGGTAATCAGAGTGCTCTGAATATGCAGACGACACAGATTCAGCACCTGGTTCCTTTCTTTGCTTTTCTTTTTTAATTCTGGAAAGGTTTCACATCAATGCAAATTGGGACCAGATTTGTCTCCTCCTTTAAGACTTCCCTCCCATTTTCTTATTTCTTGTCTCAGATGCCTACCCTGTGCCCCACCCAGACTTTGACTTTATCTCAGAGTCTGCACAGGCAGGTTGAATCACTTCTCTGCTCGCTCCCGGGCTTTGGCAGCTGCCATCTAACTGGATCCCTGGATCTAAGTTTGTCCCTAACATGAATAAGCCTGCACTTGGTTGCCAGAATAAACATGCTGGAGAAGGTAGTGGGAAACATGGGGTTTGGCGGAATCACATTGGGTATATTAGCTGATAGACAGGGCAGAATCATGACAAGAATTCAGTCGTCTGAGGCCCAGTCTAGTGCTCTTTCCACAACATCTTAGTGCCATACAAGTAAAGAGCTGTGCCAGTTCTTTGGTGTCTATGGAGAGGAAATAGTCCCTATAATCACGAATGTCCAAGGATTGGACTTGTCTTTAAGTTTGCCAGACACCCTGGGCCTTTGCTGAGTGCACAGTTTCACACGTGCTTTCTGGGTGTGTGTGTTTGCCATTTCTTGGAAGATGGCTTACAGGGGTTGTTTTGGTAAGCTTTCTTTGCACATTGAACAATGTTAAAGGGAGGATCAGGTGACTTCCAGAATACTGAATCTTCAAGGGCCCGTCTACATCTCTGCGAACCCTGTCTTTCTTCTGCTGACCCGGGGAGTTATTTCCTTTCCTTTGCTTTTGAAAGTTATGTCTTACTTTGGGTCTTGGGCTATTTCATTTCTCTTCTTTCCTTGCTGTATCGAAAAATAAGTGCACAGGTATTCTCCATTTGAAAAGAAAATGTAGTAACCAACAAAAAGACATATCAGGAACTTTAAAAATGACCAGTCTCCCATGTGTCCATCTCTGTGTTGGGTTCTGGGAAGACGAAGGTGAATATGAGGTATTTGCTCTCTAGGCATCCCTGGGTGCAGATAATGTGACAAGTCCCAGGGTCATCATTCACCACTGCAGGGATTCTTCCAGTAGCTACCACCCTACATACTAGGAGTTATAAAGTTTTGGACCAAGCTAGTAGAGCTCATGGCTTATATGTATGTGTTTTTTATCTTTCCTGCATCTACTCACCAGATGACAAAGACAAGTGTCTGAGTTAACTAAGACTGAGGTTCAAAAGTGCAGAGAAATGTCTGTACGCTCTACTTCTCCTCTCTTCAATTCACCCTTCCCTAAGTGTCCAGAAGGCCTCAGCGCTGGCTCATTCTCTCAAACACACCTGCCTTTTTCTGCCTTATCCCACTGCTCTGACTGAGGCCCTGGGAGGTACATTTCCCTTAGCTTGGGCCAGTTTTCCCTCCCTTTTCCAAGGCTGTTTCATCTTTCCTAGAACCTCCGGTCTCCTCCTGTTTGTTGGAGGTGGGGAATACACCCACCCATTCCCAGAATAGTGACTTTTACCTGTGCTCTTGTTTAAGGCAGCTGGTAGCTTTACTTCAATGCTAAATCATTCATGCAATTCTGAGTCCAGGTTTAACTTCTCTCATAATGCGAGGGCCGCCTTCGTTCTCTCTCAAAGAAGCCTGCAGCCAGCTCTTCCTGGAGGGTAGAGGTGGTCAGGAAGGGCTTCTGGAGAAAGAAGCCTTTGAGCTGAGCCTTGAGGTGTGAGTAGTAGAGCAGGAAAGTATTCTAAATGTGGGGAGTCACTGGTGGGGCACACAGGAAGCACGGAATGTACAAGGACGTGGTATGTGACAGGCGTGGCGTCTGCTTGTCCTCTCTGCCCTCAGCTTAGAGGGTCGCCATTTGTCCCAGTGTTCTATTTCCTCTCTTTTAGTCTCTCAGACCTCTCCAAGGTCCTGAGGGTCTCCTCCTCCTGAAGGACCATTTTGGAAGCAATTATTAGAGGCAATAAAATGCTCAGGGGCCACTAAAGATCCAGGTCTCATGTGGGTCACTGATTATCTAGCATAACTATAAACTCAGCCCTCTCCTCAATTCTCAGTTTTATCCAGCATAAAAAAAATAGTTTTCAAAAGTTAAAAATGTGACTCTTATACAAAATAGAATGAGCATCTCTCAAAAATTTATTCAACTCATAAATTAATCAGGGAACCAGTAAGAAGGTAAATCTGGTTCAAAGACCATTAAAGAACAAGAGTTTATACAATTTATTTCATCGGGAAAAGTGCTAGTAAGATACAGAACTGCTTCATGTATCATAGGGCAATAAATAGTAAGCACCGAGGTTATCTTTTCTCTAGGATGGAATCACTTGTGTTTCTACAAGACCATGCTCATTTGCCTCAGGATTGGCCAGAATTGTTTACTTCACCATCAGTTTTCCAAAAGTTGATGCCTACCCTGGTAGAGTTGTAAATATCCTAATCTATAGCAAATAGCAAATCAATCCAAAGCACATACCCTTAAAGAATCAGATAACTCCAGGTAAATACCTCCTAGCTCTGCACAGAAAGACCCTGCAATAAATCCTTTGTTCCACTTCCAAATCTGGGACTGTTTTTTCTGATACCAGGAAGGATAGCCTTTGAAAGTTTTTCTTCATTAATAATAACAGCAGACTTTTCCCAACACTTCAATGTGGAAGGTATTCCACTGTGCCATGGGGTCACAGGAAGGTTGGGGTGAAAGGTACCCCAAAGAAGCAGAAGCTGAGACAACAGGAGCAGGAGCTGAGCCAACAGACACCAATTCCAGCTCTGGAGAAAGAAAGTTCCATTCTGGCGCAGAAGGGCAAGAAGGCTTCGGAGCAGGTGCCTGAGGCCTGTGGCTTAGCTATCCCTCGTCTGAGGTGCAGGTGCCTGCCTGTCTCCCTGTGTGGGGAAGGCTCCCTTCCTCGCTCGTTCTGCAGAGAGGGGAGTGGGTCTCCTCCGTGATTGCCCCTCTCTCTCCTCCCCATCCCTGTCATTCCTGTTGACTTTTCACCTGTCCTGTAGGGAGCTGTATCCTGGCAGAGAGCCAGTGCCCTGTGGCCGTGCGGCAGGTATGCCTCAGAGCACCAAGCCACCGACACTCGAGTCCCACGTAAGATAAAGCCTCACCAGGGAGGGGAATAGACATGGAGTGGGAGGAAAGTACATTTATAAGCAGTGGTCTGGAGACAGGTGGACAGATGTGGAGTGAGCTTGACAGACAGACTAGAGGAGACAGATGTTACAACCTTGGTTAATTTGGACCTGTAATTACCCGAGCTCTGACCGACCTGTGACAGGCACTTAGCCATGCCAAGGCAAGGCCGAAGGTGGCCAGAGGGTTTGGAGGCCTGAGTGTTGACGGCGACCACAGCTCTGCGGAGGGCTGGGGGTTATTAGCAGCAGGAGTGGTGGAAAGGAGAAGTTAAGATACTTAGTTTTCTTTTGTTTTTCCATTAACCCCCATGAAGAGGAACCTCCTACCCTTGGCAGCAGTCTGTCGGAGCTGTTTTCTGCCATCCTGTGGAGCCTGGCCCCAAGCAGGAAATGGAACATCAGCATTCTTTTCTGAGTGGCTGGTATACATTTCATTTGCCGTGGGTTTGGCTATTTATTGGTTTTGAAGTGACAGAGACCTCAGAAAGAAACCAGTGGCTGTTAAGGCCAAAGCAAGAAAGCTGACAAAGCTGCTCTACCTTTGGCCTTCCTAGGGGCTCCCTGGGGAGGTCAGCGGGGGACAATGGTTCCCACAGCCAAGTGTGATGACGGAGACTGCAGGGGTTTATGTCACGGGAACTATTCAGACCCTCCCTCTGCTATTTAGGGGCTGTGTGCACCTGGAAATTGACTTCACTGTCATTGAACTTCAGGTTTCTTTTCCGTGAATGCACACACCAGCCACATGGCTGTTTTATGATTTAGTCTGATAACGTGTGTTAGGACCTTTTCCAGTGCCAAGTATGGGGTAATGCTCATAACAGAATTTAGTAAGTGTCTGAGCTTCCAGCTGCCCATTTCCATCTCTCTCCTATGGGGAGAGAGCCTGGTTATTACCCACCCTCCTGTGATGGGGAAGAGCTCTGGCTGTTTTGGCTGGAATCTCACCTCTGCCACCTGCTAACTGTGATGCTGGCGAGGTGCTCAGCTGTGTCTCCATGTTTGTTTGCTTTGTTAAGTGGTAATGATAATGGTACCTACTCATGTAGCTATGCAAGTACTAGGTGAGATCATCTACAGCAAGCCCCTTGCTCTGGCAGTCCCCTAGTCCCTGAGGAAGGAAGGGCCCAGAAAGGCATGCCTTCGCTGCTTTGCCCTCGCAGTGGACTAACGGGCCCTCACTACACGGTACATCGTCAGTGCTCGTGGCCACTCCAGGAAGTAAGCGGGTTGAGGCATTTACCCCCAATGTGTTACTTTCCTGGGGCTGCCAGGATAATTTGCTGTACACTGTGTAGCTTAAAACAGAAATTTATTCTCTCACAGTCTAGAGGCCAGAAGCCCAGAGTCAAGATGTTGACAAAGCCATGCTCTCGCCTCTGAAGTCCCAAGGAGGGGACCCTCCTTGCCTTTCTGGCTTTTGGGCTGCAGGCACACTTTGGTTTATGGCTGCATCACTCTAATCTCTGCCTCAACTTTCACATGATCTTCTTCCCTGGGTCTCTGGGTCTCAGATCTTCCTCTCCTTTCCTTCTGAGGACAGCAGTCGCTGGATTTATTTCCTAGAAACCTACCTAGAGGTTTCCTGCCTTCTCTGAGGTGGTGTGGCTACTTAGTAACACAGCCTGTACTCAGACTCAGGTTTCTTGATATCCTGTCCAGTGCTGGGTCCTCCATTCTGGACATCCCTCTGGCCAGCACCTACCACCCAAAGACAAGGCTGTGGACAAAGTTTTCTTTGCTCCTTTGCGGTACGTGGGCACATGGTGCTCCTGCCTTGAGCCTTTCCAGGCTTTGCTTCCCTCGTGGCCACATCAGCATGGGCTTTCCTCTGTGTCTTCTAGGGATCTGCCTCTTGGTTATTTCTTACAGTGGAACCTAACTTGTTTCCATGGCCCTCTCTGTCCCACTTGAGCCATATCCAGGACTAGAGGCCTGGAGTCCTAACCCAGTAGAGGGAATGTGAACATAGGAATTGGAGCTCCTTTGACAAACAAGCACTGTTTGGGTGACTGGGTCCTTCAGGTACCTGGAATTGTATGCAGAGACAGCTGGCCCCTCTGGCATTCACACCAAGGGCCAGGCCTGTCTAGGGTAACACCATTGACCATGTGTCTTTGGGCCAGAGGAGGAGACCTCACCATCCCGAAAGACTTTCCCCAAGTCCCAAGATAAGGTCATGAGCTATAAAGACAACTTGTCTTGGGTGGCACCTGTGGCTAAGCGAGTAGGGCGCCAGCCACATATACTGAAGGTGGAGGGTTCAAACCTGGCCTCGGCAGAACTGCAAAACAAACAAACAAAATAGCCGGGCATAGTGGTGGGTGCCTGTAGTCCCAGCTACTTGGGAGACTAAGGCAAGAGAATCGCCTAAGCCCAGGAGTTGGAGGTTGCTGTGAGCTGTGTGACGCCACGGCACTCTACTCTACCGGAGGGCGATAAAGTGAGACTCTGTCTCTACAAAAAAAAAAAAAAAGAAAGAAAGAAAAAAGACAACTTGCCTTGATCTTACCTGATCTTGACCAACTTCAGAATGAAAAAAACACTTGTCTATCTCTGGGCTGTAAGGATCAAGTGAACTCATTTATATAGAAGTTCTTTACTACAAGTGTGAGGATTAATTGTATTGTTATTAGCCTACCACTCCTGGCCTTGGACTCCTTCACCAGGTTGTGCACGTGATCCTCTGCCCAGAAGTGAGATCAGCCTTTTGGAGGGGACAGGGTCTACCCTGAAGGGCAAGGCAGGAGCCTTGAAAATGGCTGCAAGGGTCCCTCTTACACTGCTGTAGAAACCTCTGGGTCTCTTTGGATGGGGCTTCCTAGTATCTTGAAGCAGCTGTGACAAGCTCTACAGAGAGATTTCCATTTTAATGGATGTGTCAAAATGTCTTCCTGTGTTCAGTCCTCATTAAAATGGAAGCCCATTGCCACAGGGCACAAAGGAGGTGTACTGCATTATTTATTGTTTTTTATCTGTTTTCGCAAAACTGGGCTGTTCAGGTTCAAATGGCAGATAAAATTGCCACCCACCTCTCTCTACCCTGTCATTTTCCTGCTCACATCTGTTCACTGCACATTGTATGTTAAATGTTACATTACCGGAGTGTCAGAAGCCCTGAGCGGTGCCTCCAAAATCTGATTTGTCTAGCTTTCTGGCAACTTGTAGAGGTTATTTCTGTTTTTTCTTTTTTAGGGCGGTCCCTGGCTCTTGTTTCCATCTTTGTGCATTTGGGTCTCTTCTCTGTCTTATACCCCATGTAGCTGCCACCCTAGGATGTCCAAAAGTTCCTGCCCCTTTCCACCACTCATGAGCATGTTCCCTGCCTAACATTTGGCCCTGCACTTGACCAAGCCACTATTCCTTTCTCCCAGATTATACCAGAGCTGGATGTGAAATGAGAACTCCATCCACCACCCGCAAATCCTGAAGACTTCTGATGGAACAAACAACTACCAATTCAACTCCATATCACTTGGAGAACTGTGTTCAAGTTTCTTAAGATTATTTATTATTGAACTGATGTTCTCACACAAATTATCATACATATATACTAAGTCAAAAGGACCATGTTTCCATAACTTTGACTAACTCTTAGAAAGACAAAGACTGGTGGAAATGCAGGTGATACAGTTAAATTTTCACTTAATAAAGTACCTCATCATCTAACTAGGATAAGAGAGAAGGGGTTTGTGTAGGCAGCCATTTTATAATACTAGACCTTAGAAGGTCATCTGTGAAGACAAAAATCCTATAGCAAAGGCCACATGACTCAAATTCTGAAGTTGAAGTGGAGTTTTATTACAATTCATGTATTTCTAGAATTCATACCTTGAGGCTGTGTGAACTAGAGATAAAATAGAGTTGCTAGCCAGATTCACTGTAATGAACTTGTGTGTGGGGAGGGGCATGAAGTAGAAGAAGAGGAAATGTTTTGAATGGGGCTGGGGAAAGGAGGGACCACCATTCTATCCCCTCCATTTCCTGTTTCTCTGAGCCAGAGGTCAGGAAACTATGGCCCACAGGCCCAGTCTGGCCACCCCCAGCTCATGACAGGGATACCTTTTGGTTTGCTCATTGCACATTTGTGCTACAATGACACGAAGACCTGCAAAACCTAAAACATTTATTATCTGGCCCTTTCCAGAAAAAGTTTCTGCCTCCTGCTCTGAGCTTTTGGACATTCTGTGCCGTTTAGCATTCATGGGTGAATTTCCTGTCAGGGATGGTCCATGAAATGTTTAACTTGAAGAATTTGAAGGGCTGGCCTGCTTTTGGTGTCTGAACCAACCAAATAAAAGCCAAAGACAACATAACAGTGCTCCATCTTCTGTAGCACTTTGCAGCACAAAAAAGTTTGTGATCAGGTGTCACGTAATCCTGAAATTGTATTAGCTAACGTCATTCTTTGTGGGTTGCTTATCACCAGATGATGATTTTTTTTATTAAGTTATTTGTCCATAATCATACAAACATTTATGCCATTATGGGATTCGATGTGTTGATTATTTGTACAGATTGGAGTGCTTACATGCTACTAATCAACATAGCCTTCACCTCATTTACCCAATTACAGCATTAGGCCGGGTGTGGTGGCTCACGCCTGTAGTCCCAGTGCTGTGGGAGGCTGAGGCGGGTGGATTTCCCAGTGCTCACAGAGTTCGAGACCAGCATAAGCATGAGTGAGCCAGAGTAATAAGACCCTGTCTCTACCACCAGGAAAGAACACCGCTGGGCGTTGTGGCGGGCGCCTGTAATCCCAGCTACTTGGGAGGCAACTGGCATGAGGAATCACTACAAGGAAGGACAATGGAAAAAAAAAAAAACCAAGGAAACTAAGAAGAGTGCAAGCCAACTGAAATTAAAAGCAAGATAAAAAACAAAATTACAGCATTAAGACATTTTTGTTCTATACCTGCTAGATCCAACTTGTACTTGCAATGTAGGTGCATAGGTGTGATCCCCTTACTAACCCTCCCTCTATCAACCCACCCCCCTTTCTCTCCCCCTCCCTCCCCTTCCTTTCATTTTTTATATGCAAGTGTGAGTGATTATAAATTGGTTTCACAGATGATAGTTTATTTTGTGGGATCCTCTCAGGAAAGAAGAGAGCCCATTAACAATAGCAATAGTGCATTAGGAGCAATGGTATTTACTGAATGCTTATGATATGCTTGGAAAATGTTACATATCATCCAACAACTGTGGAAGGTGGGTGGTGGTAACGACCCATTTTACAGATGAGGAAACTGAAGTAGAGAGAAGGTGTGTAACTTTTCCACGTCACACATTTGAACGCATCAGAGCTCATTGGATCCCCATCCGATGCCTGAACTGGGTCAGAATCCAGCACTCTGTAAAGATCATGTCTTTGTGTAGTGTTTGTTGATGTGGGATTTTATTTGGTTTTCATGGAATCACAGAATTCTAGAGCTGAAACACTTTGGTACTCATTAACCCAGCATATTTAATAGTAGCTACATGTGTGTGATGCTGTAAAGTTGAAGAGGCGCCTTCACACACATTTTCTTATTTGATGCTCGTGCTAACACTTGGGGCAGGCAGGTCTCCTTCAGAAGAGGAATGGAAGACCAAGAGGGTCCACAGGCATTGCCCACTAAGAGTCAGGGCTGGGCCTCATCCCTGACTTTTCTGACATTGAGATTTATTAGATCAAGGGAACAGCTTCAGCGCTGAAATCCAGGCAGAATGGTTTGTACACTTATCACACCAGAAGATGCCTCTGAGTAGAGATCAGAGGAAAGGTCTTCTGTGTCCCTGATTCTTCAGAGGAGACTGACGCTGCCACTGTGTCTGCTCCACAGAGAGCTGGTGGGGATGACCCTCCCCCAGGAATCTGTGTGCGTGACCATGGACAGGAGGCCGCCCCCACACCAGGCTCAGGTTTTGGATTTCTCAAGGCTGTTTAGACCCTTAAAGTAAATGATTCCAGATAGAATAAGAACTCACATGGTTACTCAGAGAAACTGCTGCCGTTTTTGTTCCCTTCTTTAGCCTACCTTCTGGGCTCAATGAGATAATAGCCTTCAATAAAAGCTAAGTGGAACAAACACTCAGGGCCACTCAGCGGAACCCCACAAGCTAGTGGTGGTCCTCTGTTCCTACCTTTGAAAACTCCCTTTATCTCTCTCCACTTTTAACTTGACTTTTCTTCAGTCGATCATCACCAGTTCCACGGGTCTTAAAGCTGGCATTCCAGCTCTTTTCTGGTTCCAAACAAAGCACAGAATTATTTCTTCTAGGTCTGTGAAATATCACTTTGGTATTTGGAGGGGGATTGCACTGAATCTATGAATCATGTAAAGTAGGGTGGTTATTTTAACAATGTTGATTCTACCGATTCATGAGCGTGAGTTTTTCCATTTGTTTATGTTATTTGAAATTTCTTTGTTCAGTGTTTCATGGTTCTTTTTGTAGATATCTTTCACCTCCTTGGTTAAGTATATTCCTAGGTATTTTGTTTTCTCGGTGGCTATTGTGAATGATACTGAGTCTTTATTATTTTATTTTATTGTTTTGAGACAGAGTCTTAAGCCGTTGCCCTGGGTTGAGTGCCATGGTGTCACAGCTCACAGCAACCTTCAACTCTTGGGCTTAAGTGATTCTCTTGTCTCAGCCTCACAAGTAGCTGGGATTACAGGTGCCCGCCACAATGCCCGGATATTTTTTGGTTGTAGTTGTCATTCGGTGGGCCTGGTTTGGTTTGGAACCTGCCAGCTCTGTCATATGTGATTGGTGCCTGAGCCGGTTGAGCTATAGGCGCTGAGCTGAGATTGAGTCTTTAATTTGACTCTCTCTTCTGTCTTTTATATGGGACTCTTGCTAATTCCATTTTAAACTCTATTTAAAAAAAAAAAAAAACCAAGAGAGCTCCTAAGTGTCTCAGGAAGAAAGATAGAATGTTTGTTTTGATTCCGTTTTGCTGACCTTGAACAAGTGATTTAGCCTTTCTGTGCTGTTGTTTCCTCATCTGTGAAAGGAGGGTGGTAGTGGGTTATTGTGAGGATTACGGGAGATAGCCTAGGAAGAAAATGCCACTGAGTATGCTCTAAGTGCTTCACACACGTTTGGTATTTTTATTACTTTATTTTAGCAGGCATTCCTTGTTTTCCTAGGAGAGATGATATGGTTGAATATTTCTGTTTCATCTCTGGTCTCTGTAATTAGCCTGTTTTCTTCAAGGAAGAGAACAGCAAGAGTCCTTCCAGTACACAAACACAAGTGCTTGTCCTCTTTGACTGTCTTTGTCTTTTCTTTTTTTTAGAAGTAATTTCATGGCTCATGCACTTGAGATTCCATCAGGAAAGCTGGGCCCCTCTATCAAGCAGATGATCGTTCCTGCTGGGCGTTCATTGGCAAATCACAGTTCCGTTAATTAACACAATGTGGGATTTTAGCTCTCAGCTCCTCTCAAACTCACCCTTTCTCACTTGGGGTTTGAGTTGTGGCCTCTCTCCTCTCCTGAGCCCTGGGGACACGTGTGCCTCAGAGCTACCCTTTTTGTCCTTGCTCCTTCATGGCCCCAGTGTCCACGAGGACATGGGCCACGTGCCTCGTCACCCTCTTGTCTTGTACATCCTTGCTCTGCTGCCTTCCTTCTTATCCCAGTATCCCAATTGCCTACTTTCTGGAAAATGTCCTGACTTTTCCCTAGTGTAAGAAGAGGCATGCGTTTCTATTCTGGGCCCTTTGCTTTGACTTGGCATGCCTTTGTGGGCTTCAGCAGGGCGTCTGGGTCTGCGTAATGAGCCTCTCTCTCACCGCAGCTGCCAGCCTAGAGTAGTGCTGCTTTGCTAATGCAGATGCGACAAATTCCACCAAAGGAAACTGCCTTAACAGATGCATTTACAAGTCAGGGCTCTATACCCTGTCTTTTGTCACTATTTTGCTAATTTCCCTTGAAATTGTGTCCTTGGGCATTTTCTTTCTTTCTTCCTTCCTTTTTTTTAAATCAGGCGTGACAATGGGTTATCATAACCCCTCCGCACCCCCCCCCCCACACACACGCTCTTGCTTGGTACCCAGTCACCAAACACCTAACATCTAGAAGTAGCAGGCTCAGAGAGGCAAGGAGATTGCAAAGTCCTGGACAGAGCCCCATCTTCACCCAGACCCACTGACCTCTTTCTTGATACTGACTCTGACAGAACTTTCAAAAGTAAGGGGACTGTCTCATGCGACCTATCATTGCTAGTGCTGTTACTAGCAAATCAAAGTGAACCACCATGGCCACTGAATTGTAAAGTTCAACATAATCAAGACGATAAATTGTATATGTGCATTTTACCACAATTTTCAAAAAAGAAGCACAAAATTCTGAGCATGCTGCAACACAGATGAACCTTGACAGTGCGCTAAGTAAAATGAGCCAGACACAAAAGAGCAAATGTTTTGTGGTTGCACTGATTTGAGGCATGTGGGTAATTGACTTTACAGAGACAGAAAAGTAGGATAGTGGATGCCAGGGGCTGGGCAGAGTATGGAGAGTGAATTAGCCTTTAATGGGGGCAGAGTTTTAATTGGAGATGAAAACTTCTGAAGATCGTTAGTGGGAATGGTCGCCCCACAATGTCAATGTATTTAACGCCATCGAAACTGCATATTTAAAAATGGTTAAAATGGTAAATTTTATGATCTAAGCACAATATTAAAAAAGGGACTGGTGAAGGGACCCCCATGAAAGCATTTTTAAAAGTACCAAATGAACATTGGCAGGAAAACAAAAATGTAAAAATAACTTTTTAAAAGCTCCATTTGTTGATTCAAAGTCATTCTCTTAACTTTCGGATGTAAAGTGGATTTTGTATAACTTGGGTTTTTCACCAAGCCATTGTTTGTTTGGTTTATTAAAGTATGACTGAGACAACCCACCCTTTCATTCAGCACATTTATGGAGATGATGTGGGAGGCAGAGTGTTCAGCCCTGAATGAAACTATTGGTGCAAACTCACTAACTGAATTTAACTGAAAATGGTTGACATCTTTCTTACAAAGAGCTTGACAAGCGGCTGAACTTAAGGAACCTGGTATCTCTAGATTCTTGTGGGTTTTCCTGGGGATCTCTTTCAGGTTGCTGGGAGGAGGCAGGTCCAGCTTATCTTTGGTGACAGGGGCAGCCCCCTGCGTCCCAGGGCTTCCAAGGCTGGCCCCTACAGAAACAACAGTTTGGCATTACTTGGATTTCATTCAGGCTGAGCTTGAGTGACCTGCCCCTTGTGTGTGCCCCTCACAATCGTATATCTCTTAAGCATCTGATTGAGTCTGCTTGTCATTTTTTCACTAAAAAGTGACCCATGGGCAGAGTGTCTCTCCAAGTGGTTTCTGAAGCGTAAGGTTGTTATGATGATTAAATGAGTTAAATATAGAATACTTAGGACACTTTTTTATTCAGCACATCATAGATGCTGAATAAATTAAGTCATCATTATGAAGCAAGGTACAATGTCAACCCCAGGATGAGAGTGGGGGAGGACGGGGACTAAGTGTAAAATCTGACCAAAGTTCGGGTATTCTCCATCAGCCTCATTCAGGCTTAAATTCTCCAGCAGCCTACTCCAAATGTGCGCTGGGCTTTAGAATGTACGCAAGTTCAGAAACAGCATGATCATCCTTTATATTTCTGCCTTTGTATCATGAGCCTAAGAGATTTTCACTAGCATGAATTGGTGGATGATACAAGTCATGCTGTTTATTGACAAAAAATTTTCACTTATGCATTTCAATTCTGCAAAATGTTGAGTTTGATTTGACCTGAGACATTTACTGAACAATATTTGGACAGATTCAGATGAGGGAAGGAAAAGAAACCAGCTCTGCCATTGTAAAGGCAGGAAGCTCATTCTGCATCCCTCACGTTTGAAATGAGGTATTGTTCTTCACCTCATTTTTTACAGATGGGGAAACTGAGGCTTAGAGATGACCAAAGAGATGACAGAAGCCAATGGTGAGACCCAGCAGTCTCAGACACTTCTGGGTCTCAAAATTCCCAATTTTTAGTTTTAATTCAAAAGCACCACTGTAATTGGTGAAGTCTTCAGTTCTTCTTTCGATCTTGGGAGAATGCTCAGCTTTCTAATGTCACAAAGAAGCATGGCACTCTCCCCCAATGTCATTATGATCTTTCATGTCATGGAAAGTGTTGGTCGGTCAACCAAGACTATTCCTTGGACACCTTGGGGGCTCCTCATGGTACCGCATTCAGAGGAATCTGCTGGTGTGCTACCATCCTCTCTGGAGTTCGGGATTTTACAGCTGACATATTCTGGGTATATGAATTTTTCTATTTCTACTTTTCTGTAGAAAGCAAATTTCATTTCCAGCATGTGTCCATGAATCTATAATTGTTGACAATCACATTGATGCTTCTCTCAGAGATTTCTGTGTATATTCTGATTTTTGAAAGAGGCCTGCTCAAAAATTGTTTAGTGGACAAATGGCATAATGGTCCCAAGGGTTTGAAAAACTAAATAAATAAAATAAAAGTAAAATGACTTCTAATCAGGGTGCATTGCAAATCATGAACAGAGATGTCATAGGAAAAAATACTCTATTATTTTGAAAACCTTGGATCCTTTGCCTGGCATTTTTGGGTCATCTTGCCTGTCAGGAAAGTCATTGCAACTGCAGCTGCTCACAGCTTTTGGTTCACAGAGGCTATAGATGAGGAAACTTTCTTTGTGGAAACCAAACGCCTCCATGCAGGGACAATTAGACAATGCTGAGAAATGCTATTTCAACATCCTCTGTCTCTATGCTCCTGTCTAAGCTGAAGGACGTTTGCTTGTTTCTGAGTTTGTTTTTTAAATAATGCATTGAGTATTTTTTTCTTTGATGTGAGAGCAACACATGCTTATTGTGGGGAATTTAGAAACCACAGAAGAGGGTAAAGAATAATACGAAAATCACTCCAAATCCTCTTCTCCCATTATTAACCTTTGGTAGATTTTCTTTTGATCTTTTCTCTTGCTAATTATTATCATTAGTGTTTATAATCATTATAAGTATATATCCAAGAGCAGATAGAATGTACAATTTTGTATCTAGTTTTTTCCCAGCATCATTTAATTTTTCCAAAAACATCATTTTTATGGCTGTATGATAGCTCATAATGTGAGTAGACCATAATTTATTTAACCACATCCTAATTGGTGGAATAATTTACGTTGTTTTTAGATTTGACAATAGTGTTTTTAATGTCTGCAACATGCTTCTCATATATAAAGGTATGGTTTTTTAACCTTTAATATTTGGAAATATAACATATTTCACTAGAGTATCTGCAAATGACTTGTTTCTCAAGCTATATTCACTATATAGGACGATGTAAATTTCTACATAGAAAGCTAATATTGGGTGAATGCAGTGGCTCATGCCTCTAATCCTAGCCAAAGCAGGAGGGTTGCTTGAGGCTAGGAGTTCAAAACCAGCTTGAACAAGAAAGAGCAAGACCCTACCTCAAACAAAAGACAGAAAAATTATCCGGGTGTACTGGCTGTGCCTATAGTCCCAGCTACTCAGAAGGCTGAGGCAGGAGTGTCTCCTGAACTTAGAAGTTTGAGACTACAGTGAGCTATTATGGCACCATTGCACTCTATTCCAGGCAACAGAGGGAGACCCTGTCTCAAAAAAAATCCCCCCATAAAAACAAAGAAAAAGAAACCTATCTAACTTAGATCTAGGTCTTTCTATCTATACCTGCATACCCGCAAATCCACTAAACTACTAGAAACTTACATTTATACACTTAATAATGGCAGCTTCTTAACATAAGCATTATCTAACTTTGACAATTCAATGGTCCCTGCAGAATTCTGAAACTTGGATAAATTATCTGTGTGCATTATGATATGTTCTATTACCTGTCACAAATCAGGCCAAATGATCATTTTGGTGTGATAGGAAGGCGAATGTGTCTTTCTGAGGGCTGAGGGCTGGGCTGAGCTTCAAGGTACAAGCCGGAGAGAAAGTGCCTTCTCTACACTGCGAGCAAGGATGAGGCACTGGGCAGCAGAGAGTGTTCAGGGACAAGATGGGCTGTTCAGCTGGCCTCAGTGCAGAGCATATGAAGGAAAGAACAGAGAAAGGCGATTGTGCTGGTCAGGAAGGTCAGATGCCAAGGGGTGGGGAACCCATGGCCTTCTGACTTCAAGGTTGTTCTCTTTTAAGCACAACAGGAGGCAAGCCCAAGTGCCCATTGACCCATGAATGGATTAATAAATTGTGGTATATGTATACCATAGAATACTATGCAGCATTAAAAAAAGATGGAGTAGTCCCAACTACTCAGGAGGCTGAGGCAAGAGAATCACCTAAGCCCAGGAGTTGGAGGTTGCTGTGAGCTGTGTGACACCACGGCACTTTACCGAGGGCGAGAAAGTGAAACTGTTTCTACAAAAAAAAAAAAAAAAAAAGATGGAGACTTTACCTCTTTTATGTTTACATGGATGGAACTAGAAAATATTCTTTTATTTATTTATTTATTTAATTTTATTTTTTATTAAAAATATTCTTTTTAGTAAAGTATCTCAGGAATGGAAAAAGAAATATCCAATGTATTCAGTGCTAGTATAAAACCAATTTATAATCACTCACACTTTCATATGAGAGATGAATCACAACTATAGTCCAGGATGAAAGAGGGAAGGGGAGGGGAAGAGTGGGGGGTGGTTTGAAAGGGGGAGGGTTAATGGTGGGACCACACCTATGGAGCATATTGCAAGAGTATGAGTCAAATCTATCAAGTATTGAACACAAATGTCTTAACACTGTGATTAAGTAAGTGAGGTGAAAGCTATGTTAATTAGTAGGATGTAGGTACTCCAATTTGTACAAATAATCAACACATTGAATCCCACAAAAGCATAAAAGTATTCATGATCTATGTATATATGACTTAATAAAATAAATAAACTTTTTATCCTAAAAAACAAAAAGAAAGACAAGCTTCATCTTTCTCTGCTGCACCCTGTTTAATAGAGGGATTTATTCCGTAAAATTTGGATTCAGTCAAAAGGCCGCACTTAAGGAACTAGAAGGGCACAGGTTCCCCACCCACACACGGAGGTGGGGCAGAGAATGAGGCTGGCTCAGAGAGAACTAATCTGGTAGCAGAGCACAGGATGGTTTAGGGCAGAGACACTGGAAAGGGGGATCGTAAGAAGGAAGAGAACTGGTGCTCACTGGGCTCCTGGGTAGGGCCCAGGCACTGCGCAAGGGATTTTGTGTAAATTTTCTCTGTACTTAGAGATTGGGAGATTGAGGCCTGCCGAAAAGTCACAGAGCAGAAAGTGACTGAGACAGGTGTTCACCCGAAAGCCTCAGCTCAGCCTCATTTCACTGCACCACGCTGCCTATGGGAGGGAGAGACAGCCAGAGCCAGAGCAAGGTGGCACTGCCAGGGACAGAGAGGAGGAGACACATGCATTAATTACATGACCTTGCCAGCTGATCAGAAATGAGGGGCCCAGGAGCAGTGCCTCATGCCTGTAATCCCAGTACTCTCGGGGGCTGAGTTGGGTAGTTTGCTTGAGCTCAGGGGTCCAACACCAGCTGGAGCAAGAGTAAGACCTCATCTCTACTAAAAATAGGAAAAACTAACCGGGCATTGTGGAAGGTCCCAGCTACTCTGGAGACTGAGGCAGGAGGATCCCTTGAGCCCAAGAGTTTGAGGATGCTGTGAACTATGATGCCATAGCACTCTACTCCAGGATGAGAGGGTGAGACTTTGTCTCAAACCAAACAAACAAACAAATAAAAAAGTAGAACGGAAGGGACCAATGAGGTAGTAGAATATACAAATGCCCCTGAGGGTGGGGGGAGGGGCAAATGGTTGAGAGGATGGCGATGCCATTGGTATCAAAGGGGAGGAGCACTTTGAGAGCGAAGATGAGGAATAGGTTTTAGAAGTTCACTATTAGAGGCACAGGAGAACAGCCATGTCTCCATGTCCAGAATGCTGAGAGAAATATGGACAGAAGCCTAGGAGATGGTGTGCACCACTGATGTGGGCTTAGTAGGCATAAAAGTAATGGAAACGCACTTCTGATTGATTACAGCATTGGAATGAAGGTGGCTGTGGTATTATAAGTTTAGATAATTTAAACTTTTACCTTGCAGTAAGGAGAATACTCTTTTTAAATACTATGTAAAGTCATAAGGTCCTTAGAACCAGAAGGAGCCAGGTTTCAACTTCTTTCCTGTTCTAAATCCTGGAGTCTTGCTGTGTTTTGGGGTTGGTTTTTTTTTTTTTTTTTTCTTTAAGCTCTGCTCAGCTTTCTAAACAGGCAGGACAATGTGTGCTCCCTGGGTTTTTTGTTCATTTGTTTAACAGCTGTTGATTTATTTTATTTGTTTTAGTTGACATAAGATAATTGTACCTATTTATGGGGTACATAGGAATATTGTGACACATAGAAGGTAGAGTCATCAGGTCAAGGTCATTAGCATATCTGGCATATTCACAATACAAAAAAATAGTAAATGTTTAACCTGCTTCTCTTCCTCAAGAATATCGGGATGATGCCAACCCTTGTTCTATTCTGTTCACAGACCTCTGACATATAGACCAGAGTCCAGGGACATCCCCACCACCTCTGCATCCAAATGCCACATGCATAGAAGGCCCTGACCCTTTTTCCCTTCTTCAGTGACAGCAATAGTGACCTCAGAAAGCAGAAATGAAACTCAGTCTTGGGAATTATTTTGTAATGCTGGGAATGAGGACACAGCAAATGTCGATTATTCCTTTAGAAGTTGTCCGTGGAGCAGGCAAGGTTGGGCACCAATATACAAACATCTTACCTTACATCTTGTAGCCACCATATTATTTTAAATCCACGTTCTATTTAGTTTCTTTCCAACTTGGAGGTAAATCAGACACACCAATTCCTCTGGGAGAAGTGAAAAAAAGTTTTTGCCCAAATGTTTCCCTTTTTGTTCTGGATTTTCACGTATCTGCCAATGACCTTGGCCTCATTAGCGAGCACCTCATCCGAGCAGCTTTGATAGCCTGCCACAGAACAAAGATGACATCGAGGGCAGAGGGAGAGCTTGGCACCCACGAGGCCAGAGGGGTGGGGATGCTTGTCTCTGGTAGAACCCGACACAAACTACATAACAAGCATTTACCTAACAAAAGACCCAACAGTCAATCGCCAGCAAAATTCAAAAGGGACTGACTGCACAGGAAGCATGAAAATGTTCCCAGTTATGAGAGACACTTCAAGCACAGAAAGCAAGCCATACAAAACGAAAAACATCTGAAATCATAAAAAGCGAAGCTATTAGGCCTCTCGTTTGAACAAAACAAATAGAAAAGGCTTTCTCGTCACCTGATGCTAAGTGAGCTGTGTACAGGGCGCTGTCAGCTGTGCCGCCACATGTTAAGTACCGAGTGAATGTCGGCTCCTTTCTCCCTTGCTCACGGATCAGCCAGGAGCCACTCCACGGGGGCCTAGTCCTTCCTGTTCACAGAGTGGAATAAGCTCGCTCCTTCCTTCCATAGAGATTTAGAGCTTCTGCTGTGTGTATTAAATGCTGTGAGAGACACGAATCAAAAACGCATCCTTGGTTCTCCAAGCAATTGGATGACTGCCTAAAGCTTGGGAGGACGGTAGGAGGAAGCACAGCAGAAGAACCCCAAGGCTTTATGGAGCAGCGCCCTTCTCAAGAGGAAAAGGCTGGTGTGCTGCCCAGCTTTGTCTCTTTGGTGCCTAGAACAGTGCTTTTCAGCCTTTTTTTTTTTTTTTTTAATCTCATGGCACACTTGAACCTATGATTAAACTTCTTTGGCACACTTACCTTATGTCGATCAAAAAAAAAGTTTAAAAAAAGTTTAAAAAAAGGAATATACTTAATGTGCTTTCAATATATTTTGAAAATAATTTAATTAATGACCTTTAAAAATTTTCATGGCACAACTAAGATCTTGTCATGGCACACCAGTAGGCCATGGCACACCGGTTGAAAGTCACTGGCCCAGAATAATACCTGGCCGGGAGATAGACATCAGCAAATGAACAGGTGAATGAGTCAGTGTGTGAATGAGTGGGTGCTGAGTGAGCGGCCCTGCCCACAGTCCTGCTTCATGGTCGGCATTTCTTACAGAATGGGTGATTCTAGGTAAGAGCGCTCAGGAGAGGTTTTAGGGAGGACCGGAATCTGAGCAGAGCTCTGAGTAACTCGGGAAGAGAGAAGGTGTGAATTCATGCATCTTCTCCCTACCCCTTCCCCACATCCACCAGGCTTTGTCTTCTCTCGTTTGCTCTCAGCTCCTTCCACTGCGTGTGCGTATGTGGGTGTGCCTATACGCGGTATGGTTCTAGTCCTTCCTTCCTAAACTCACGCATAGTGCTTGCTTTACATTATCCGCACAGCCTCTGAGTAATGTGCAGATATAATCCCCATAACAATCTGGTGGAGTGGGCACTGTTATCATCCCTGCTCACAGATGAGGAAACTGGGCCCCAAGATTTTCAGACTGCACAGCAAGTAAGAGCTAAGCAACTAAGACCTGGAACTCAAGCCCACACAGTGTGACTCGAGGCTTGGTGTCTTTCACCTCTGAGCTTTGTCCACGTTATCAGGTGGAACCAGGAAGGGCTTCCCTGACTCTGCTTGTGATCTGCCCCATTGATTTGGGCGAGATTTAGAGCATGTGAGAGGTTGTGCCTCTGGAACCTTCATTCTCTCCGCTAATTCTGTCTCCTCTGCATAGACATGTGCTCAAGTCTTGCATATTTAAAAGAAAATACTCCCTCAGTCCGTGTCGCACCCTCGCTGGTTCCATGTCTCTTCTCTCCAGCCAGGCTACTTGAGAGCATAGGGCAGTTACGAGTGACGTGCACGTCCACGCTCCTCCTCATTCCTGGGGACCTGGTGAAACTGACTTCCACTTTAACAGCCCTTGTCAGGGTCACAAGGGGCCTCTCCGAGTTGTAAATCTGGTCAGCTCCAGGGAGGAAGAAACCGTGCCATGGTAGCAACTGTGTGCCCTTTGCCAGCACAACGCCTGGGCACAGTCGGTGCTCAGCAAATCTCTGTGGAAAGTTTTACGATGTTGTGTGTTATTTGATCTCAGTGACATGAGCCAGCAGTGAAACCTCTTTTTTCACTTTCAAGATTTCCCTTGTGCTGGATTTTGCCCTACCCTGTTGGGTCATTTTGTTATTATTATTATTATTAAGTCATGTATACATAGATCATGAATACATTTGTGCCTTTGTGGGATTCAATGTGTTGATTATTTGTACAAATCGGAGTGCTTACATCCTACTAATTAACATACTTTCACCTTATTTACTTAATCACAGTGTTCATGTTTTCATTCTCCTCATCTTCTCATCTCTTAAATGTTCATATTCAAATTCTGTCCTTAACCTTCTCACTTTATATCCCGTCTCTGGGAAAGCAGGCTTTCAGCCCCAAAGCTTTGACTACATCACTCTTTAATCAGAGCCTTAAGTATTAATCTCATTCCCATGTGCTAGACATATACAGCCAGTGCCGTAAAGAGCATTTCCAATTAGATGTGTATTAGGCATTCAAGGAACTGAACTTGACCTATTTCTCTTCTGCGTTTTGTCCTTCCATCTTGTCCCCTATCATCTTCTCTGAAAAATAACAATAACATAGAAGCAACACTCTATGTCTCCTCCCTCATTCTGTATCTTGGTCAGAAACACTAACATTCTCCCCATCGTCCACGGCAGAGACCTGGGAGTGACCAGGGGCTCTTCCTTCCTCGAGTCTCTCCCATTCAATCAGCCAGCGAGTCCTGCGAGTTCCACTGCTTTCCTGCCTCCTGGCTTCAGCCTCTCACCCCTGTCTTCTGCCACTGTTCAAGTCTTCCTCATTTCTCCCAGCGCAAGGGATTGTCTTGACTCTAGACTCTCTTCCTCCCACGTGGAGCTCTGCGCTGCAGCCGCAGTTGTCTCATAGAGAAAATGAAACGTCCCCCCTGTTTGGAATCCTTTGGTGGATGAAAGCCAAGCCCTGAGTATGGCACGTGAAGTCCCTGGTGAGAGATGGACCAAGTGAATACCTCATCAGAGGCAGTTTAATTGAGCAAAAATCTCTATCCTGTTCTCTCAGTCATCCGGATAGAAAGATAGAACATGTATTTATTCTCTGGAAGAGAACTTAGCTGGTTATAGCAAATACTTCTCTAACAAATCTCTAAGATCTATTATGTGGCTCTAAGTCAGCATGTTGGAATAATTATGACAAGAAAAACATTACCCTGGAGTATATAGAACATGTAGTCTTTACTTTTCCTCAGATGCGGCAACAGACTCCTGCCTCAGGGCCTTTGCAACTGCTCTTCCCTCTGCTTTCCTCCAGATACCCACATGCCCACTTCCTCCCGTCCCTCTCTTCTGCTTAAATGTCACCTTACCAAGAGAGCTTTCCTGCCCTTCTCATATTAAATAGCAATATCCCTAACTCCACCCTATTCCACCACCTCTTCCTTACATGCTTTGTTTTTCTCCATAGCGTTCCCAGAACCCAACACGTGTATGTTACATGTGTCCACGTGTCGTTTGCTCTCCCTCTGGAGAGTGTGTTCCGTGAGGCTGGTAACTCAGTGGGGTCCACTGCTGCATGTACGGCTGCTTGATAAATAGACATTGAGTGACTAAATAAATTAATACAGGGTGACTCCAAAGAGGGACTTTTTGTTGGTGGAACTTTTTCTCCAGTGCAGGCCAGGACATAAACTCAGCTTTCCCTGTAAAGAGATCCTCTCCTTGGCAAGATCTTTATCTGAATGAGCTTTAACCCAGTGCTAAAGAAATTTGGGCCACAGAGAGCCTTCAAAAATGTAAGCATTTCACATTGTATATCAAATCAGTACACTGAATCCCATAAATGCATCAATGTACAGTTATGATTTAGTAAAAAAATAAAAAATAGGCTCAACACCCATAGCATAGTGGTTACGACACCAGCTGCATACATGGAGGCTGGCGGGTTCGAACCCAGCCCAGACCAGCTCAACAACAATGACAACTGCAACCAAAAAAAAATAGCTGAGCGTTGTGGCCGGCGCCTGTAGTCCCAGCTGCTCAGGAGGCTGAGGCAAGAGAATCGCTTAAGCCCAAGAGTTTGAGGTTGCTGTGAACTGTTGCACCACAGCACTCTACCAAGGTGACATAGTGAGACTCTGTCTCAAAAAATAAAATAAAATAAAATAAAAAAATAACCATTTGATGGAAAAAAAAAATAAGTCAATAGAGCCATAGAGAAAGGCACAGCGGACAGGAGAGGTCGCCCAGCCCACTCGTTCCTTACTGGTCACTGAGGTAATGGGGAAGGACCACTGTGGGGAGAGGAAACATTGCCCTTCGGGGAAGAATGTTGTCTCTTCACAGTGACTTCTCATCTGGTGGGAGGTATGCAAACTGGTCATCATTTTTCATTTATGGTCCCTCAGTACTCCTCAAAACATCCCCCCCACCCAATGATGTACTATTAGTGTTTTAGCAACATGCGCTTTATTTTCACATTTTGCTTCATCTCTTGAGATAAAGATAGGTTCGCATATTGCAAACGAGGCATTGGGAATCACAACTACTAGAAAAAAATCACCGAGTCAACCCCCTGACTTCCAGGCAGCAAGAGTGATGTTATTCCCATTCAGAAAGTAGACAGGTGAATGCAGAAATTATGCAACTTGCATCATGCAGTAGATGTACAAGAAGGGGTCAGAGGCCATCTACTGTTCCCAGGGTTGAAGCCACTATCCTGTGGTCCTTACTACTCCAAAACGCCCTTATTTCCTGCTCCTGTCCTCCCACGCAGTGGGTTTTGGAAAACATCTTTGCTTGTATGTAGATGGAGATAAACACTCACTCTGTAGGCCACTTCACTATCATACTTCTAAATCAGAAAACAGAATTTTCCAAAATTGCTGAGTGGAAAGGCTTTTGGGGAAAGTAAGCTGCTAGCCTTTTATTTCCCATGTTGTTTGTAAAGACTAGTGTGCCCTGGGACTCCTAAACATACATTGGACGATGCTGTATTTGTTACCATTGTGTTTGCTCTTCTGCCTTGTAGCCTGGCAGTGAGCATAAATGATTGCTAGCGTTTGTGGCACTTTACAGGTTACAAAGGGCTTTCATGGATCTCTTCTGATTAATGACTCTCAGAGGCTGTAGAGCCCGGTGATTAAAAGTGTAAGGCTTGGAGACAAACCAGGACTCTCACCGTTCTCTGCTGCTTCCCAGCTGCCTGCTTAGGGCAAATTCCTTGTTATCTCATCTGTAAAAAGGAGAGATAAACTCATAAACGTGGGGGGAAGATTAAAAGCAATAATGTATAGAAAGTGCTTGGAACATGTTAGGCACATAGGAAATGCCATCTTTATTCCTGTCATCAACATGTCATTCTGGTCTCAGGTATGACTTGTGTAATATGAGGTCATCAATTCCGTGAAAAGACTTTATCCTACAACGTCATTTTTTTTCTCCCTTCAATCTTTTAAGCCCATTGTGTTTGATGTTCATCTCCATTCCCACATGGTATGTCTTGTATAGGATATCCCACAGATTTGGAGCTAAATTTTCAACTATTAATAAACTTTATTTGTAGGTACTAAAATTCTAGCTCTAAGAGCAGAACCTCAGCCTTGCATTTTCCTTAAAATCTTCTCCCTTCCCCAGCTTGGGCTTGATAAGTTCTAGGACACCTGCGGCAAGAAGAGAGATCTGTTCAGCTTCTTTATTTTTGTTGTTCTACCTATACCCTGTTAGCCCTGACGGTTCTAGCTCCTCCAGGGCTGGGGTTGGGGAATGGGAGACAGGAAGCTCAGGGTGTCTAACTTGCCTGATGTGACCACTGTCTGTGTTGGGGCACAGGGCAGGGCCCCAGTGCTGGCTCTGTCTCTTGTTGGCATTTTTGTGATAGCTCTTGGAGAGCTTTGCAAAGATTGGGGATGCACCATTGTCTCCTGATGTGCATAGGCACTTTCCAGCTGACCTGGCCCCCCTCCCTCCTCACCTCTCATTTTACGCACTATGCCCACATGGAGCTCTCTTTTTTTTGCAGTGTTTGACCAGGGCCAGGTTTGAACCTGCCACCTCTGGTATATGGGGCCGGTGCCCTACTCCTTTGAGCCACAGTCACCACCCCACGTGGAGCTCTTTGGAGGTCTTTCTGCTGGAGTCGTCACACCTTAGCAGGCAAAGCTGTAGGGCAGAGTCTTTTCAAGGTGCTTTAGTCATCACTGACATCCTCTTGGCCCAGGGAGAAAGCACAGGGTCATTCTCCACACACAGTTCTGCCTTGGCTCGGTTGCCACAGTTGGCTGGAGCCAGCCTCAGGCCACAGACAGGCACCCTGCCCTTTGTCCTCTCAGTTCTAAAGTACCACATGCAGCTCTTCAGATGGTTCTTTCCAGGGCCCTTTTTTTGGCTTTGAGCTAACAGTGCTGGTGGGGAGAGTGGGAAGTGCCCATGGAGAGGGGAACCCTCCGAGTGCCCTCTGAAGACTCTCTTCAAGACGCTGCCACTCACCAGCCTCCTTTCCTCCTCTCCCAGTCTCTCATCACATGGAAACTGAAGGTGGGGAATGCACTGCCAGGGGAGTGGCGGAACTGTGTTGTGGCACTTCATGGCAAATCTGCATGGTCTTACACCTCTCTCTAGAACAGCCCTGTCCCATAGAAATATAATGCAAACTATCTATATACAATTAACAGTTTTTTTCCATTGGCCACATTAAAGATGTAAGAAATAGGTAAAAATAATTTTCATAATGTATTTCATTTAATCCAATATATCCAAAATATTGCCATGTTAGTATATAATCAACATAAACCATTATTAGAAATGTTTCACTTATCAATGAAAGTCCTGGTGAGTCTTAGATATCTGGTGCATATTTTACACTTACAGCACATCTCATGTCAAGTGCTCCGGCCCCACTTTGAGTGCTGAACACCCACATGTGGCAAGTGACCACCATATTGGATGACGCAGCTTGAGAGTATGGATACGAAGGGGGCTCATCATCTATTGTTCTCAGCTTTGGGTCCTCAGGACTAAGACAGTTTGGTTGTGACCCGTACGATGCATTTCAACCACTGCGTGCAGAGCCAGTACTCAAATGCTAGTCTTCAAAACCTTAAGTTCAATATTTTGGGATTTTTCTCCATGCCATCATGCTGCTCAATCGGAATTTGCTGTGCTTTGTTTGGGGAGATCTCAATAGTTAAAGGGGCATGGGGGTACGGATAAGAAGATTGTTATAGTGACATTTGTGTAAGTTCTGTTGAGGACTTGAGGGTGGTCCCAAAGTGCTATGCTGCTAAAGTGCGAGAGGTAGTCAGAGAGTGGGTGCTCAGGGACACCTCATCGAGAGTGTCACACACGAGTAAGAACAGGAGTTGTAGGCATTGATGACTTAGAGATCAGCGATCGTCTGTGGTGGCTTCCCCAGAGCTGCTGAGGAAAGGGAGCCCTGACCTCTTGGAACATTCCCGCAGTGCACACTGTTGGCCAAAGAGGAGCAGAGCAGATCTTTAGCTTGCACTCTTAAAAAGAACATCTTTAGTAGTGGTATGTCTTTATAAAGACAATATTCTTGGGGAGGAATCTGCGGCAGGCCCGAGACCACTGTCTTCTATCATAGCTCTAGTTAGGGCAGCTTGCCTCATTATTCATACTTAGAACTTTTAAAAAGATAATAAAGCTCACATCTCCCAAAGAACACAAAAAAAAGAAACCTGATTGTCAAAGTAACACATTCTCATTGTGGAAAAGAACAAACAAAACCTGAAATATCACAACCCAAAAAAGTCTTCCTGTTAACATGTGGTGTTCTTTTCCTTGGCTTTTCCCATGTGGGTAGACACGCACGGAGGCACATACATACGCCCGCGGTACTTTCCTAGGGGTCCTAGGGAATATGTAGGCTTGTGCACTTTTTTTCATTTAGTGCTCTGTTATGAACTTTCCCCATGTCATTGACATTCTTCAAAATAATAAGTTGAATAGCTGAATCATATTCCATTACATTCGATTGAATGTTTAGTTCCCTTCTGGGGTTCGAAGTGATGTGGAACATGAAAAGCGCTGAGGGGTGGAATGGGCAGACCAAGACCTCTTTGCAGGGCTGCCTCTTCCTGCCTATGTGCCTTTGTCAACTGAAATCCCCGTCTCGGTTTCCAAATCTACAAAATGAGAAAATAGCACCTACCTCCTGGAGCCATTAGGAGGATGGGCGCAGTGTGAATTGCCCAGGGCCATGTCTGCACATAGTAACAGCACAATCACTGTTAATTCCTATTTATCTTCCCCGTCCCTTGGCTTTTCAAATGCTTTGCTATGAGCCAAATCCCAGATGCCTGCAACATTTTTGCAGGCTGTGTGGTACCCTGTAGTGTACTTGTGTGTTTTAAAGCTTCATCTTCCAATCGCTTTGTGGTAAGTCTAAAGGGGCACGTTCTTGCCAAGCAAGCCCAGATTCTTGTACTTTGCACTCAGAACAGCTGCCAGTGATGCGTGATATATGGTTGGGGAAATGGAAGCTTCTCTTGGGTAAAGTAGCAGATTGTCCTGGTCTGGCATATCTTCATCAGTAGGAAGACCGCCTACAACAGGAAGAGAACCAGGCTTGAAGCGGGGTCCACCCAGGTGTATCTGGTGATCTGAGCTGCAGTTTCCTTTCGTCTTTCCCGTCTGCAGTTTTTGCTGTCGGCTTAGCAGCGTAGCAGTAGAGAGAAGTGAAGCAGTCTTTGTGATTTTCCAGTTTGGGACTATTTCACTCTCCTGGGTTTTTCCCCACTTCTTTCTTTTCTCCAGGCACTTGCTTTAGCTACTGGCCTAGCTTTCATCAGGTGAGTGCAGTTTTGCAATTTGTCTTTCATTGTTTTGATAGTGGACATGATTTGTATTGGCAATATCACATAAAAACCCTATTTATGGCAACTCTCTCTGATCTGGAGGTAGGATGGAGGAGGAGGAAGCATCAAGCCTGTCTTCTGACCCAGAAACCATTTCTTGTTTCTACAGCGACTGCCTTCTCCCACTGTTTCTTCCTGATTTGGGGGAGGGTTGATACAGAAAGGTCTTTTGGGTTCCTAATCTGTAGGCTATCATACGTGCTCATTAAACTTTATAGCTCCAGACCCATATTGATATGTCCTTTGTGTACAATAATAGCTATGCTGACTTGTTAAGTGAAAGTTAATACTGCCTTCTAAAAAAAAATGAGATTGGAGAAGAGAAAAATTGGCTTTACGTTATGATGGTATTTGAGTCATTGAAACGGGTTGAATTATGAAGATTCACTCTCCTTACCCTGTGTTATATGATGGTGCACATAATTTTAGTAATTGTCACAGGGTGGGATGGTGATCTCATTTAGCAAATATTTATGGAGCACCTGTTTATGTCAGGCAATGCTCTGGGGACTAGAAAGACAAAATAAACCAGACACGAATGTAACCCTGAACAAGCTCAGATTTACTGGAGAAAGGGAGGCACATTTACAAAAATACTTATAAAAAAGACGTGTTAGTGATACCAACCAATTGCTACAGGAATCCCGAGGACTGGATGTGAGTGTCTGTTAAAGTACCATGGAAGCCTCTAGGAGACATTTAATTTGTAGGGAAATCTTCAAGGATGACGAGAAGCTTGCCAGATGGAGCCAGTGGGGAGCCATATTGGCAGAGAGCACCGTGTTGTAAAGGAGAGAGGGAAGGAACTGCAGTTTGTTCTGACCGGGGCATGAGGAGTTTGGAGAAAGATGGAGATTCAGGGGGAGGCAGAGGGCATTTCTGAAGGGACTTTTAGGGATCGAAGCCCTAAGTTAGGCACTTTCTCATGAAAACTTCAGCACTATTTTCTTTTAACATAAAAATAATTCCTTAAATATAACTGCATTATGTAGCATTATATATAGAGAAAACCCTAAACAGTTTACTAAAAACAGAGCTAATAAACAGATTCAGTCAAGTTACAGGTTACAAAATCAACACACAAACATCAGTAGCATTTCTATACACTAATAGTGAACTACCTGAAAAGGAAATCAAGAAAATAATCCCATATATAGTAGCTATAAAAAATTAAATACCTAGGAATAAATGTAACCAAAGGGGTGAAATATTTCTACAGTGAAAACCATAAGACACCATTGAAAAAAGTTGAAGAAACCCAAATAAAGATATCCTGTGTTCACGGATTGGAAGTATTAATATTGTTTAAACGTCCATATGACCCAAATGATCTACAGGTTTGTGCAATCCTTATCAAAATACTAATGACATTCTTTACAGAAATATGAAAAACCGTTCTAAAATGTGTATGGAGCCATAAAAGACCCTAAATAGTCAAACCAATCCTGAGCAAATAGAACAAAGCTGGAGGCTTCACATGTCCTGATTTCAAAATATACTACAAAGTTATAGTAATCAAAGAATCCTGATGCTGGCATAAAGACAGGCAGATAGACAATGGAATAGGTAGACTTACTTACTCCTAAGTAAGTCCTCACATTTATAGCCAATTTATTTGCAAGGAAGGTGTCAAGAACACACAATGGGTAAATGATTGTCTCTTTAATAAATGGTGTTGGGAAAGCTGGATGTCCACATGCAAAAGAATGAAATTAGGCCATCATCCCTTACCCCATACAAAAATTAACTTAAGATAGATTAAAGACTTAAATGTAAGACCTGAAACTGTGAAACTACTAGAAGAAAACACAGGAGAAACATTTCAGGACATTGGTCTGGGCAAGGATTTTTTGAATAAGATTTCAAAACACAGGCAACAAAAGCAAAAATAGGTAAATGGGGTCAAACGAAAACGTTTCTGCACAGTAAAGGAAACAAGGAAATGGAAAGACAACAGAATAGGAGAAAATAGTTGCAAAATACACATCTGGCAAAGGGTTAATATCAAAATGTATAAGGAACTCAAACAATAGCCAATTAAAACAGGCAAAAGACCCGGATAGACATTTCTCAAAAGAAGACATACGATTGGCCAACAGGTATGTGAAAAAATGATCAATGGCACTCATCATCAGGGAAATGCTACTCAGAGCCACACTAAGATATCACCTGACCCCAGTTAGAATGGATGTTCTCAAAAAGGAAAGGGTGGACAAGTACTGACAGTGGAGAAAAGGGAACACTTACACACTGTTGGTGGGAAGGAAATTAATACAGCCATAATGGAAAACAGTCTGAAAGTTCCTCAGAAAATTAGAGCTATGACTACCATATGATCCAGCAATTCCACCTCTGGGTGTATATCCAAAGGAATTGACATTGGTACATCAAAAAGACATCTATACTTCCATATTCATTGCAGATTATTTGCCATAGCTAAGATATGCAGTCAATCTAAGTATTCATCAATGGATGAATGGATAAGGAAATGGAATACTATTTAGCCATAAAAAGAATGAAATCTTACCATTGGTGATGCATGGATGAACCTGAAGGGTATTATGTTAAGTGAAGTAAGCCAGGAACAGAAAGACAAATATCATCTGATCTCACTCATATGTATAATCTAAAGAAGTTGATTATGTAGAAGTAGAGAATAGAATAGTAGTTACCAGAGGCTGAGGTGGTTAGGGGAGTGGGGATGGGGAGAGGTCAATTAAATGAGTAATAATTTCAGTTACACAGAAGAAATAAATTTCAGGAGATCTGTTGTGTAGCAAAGTGACTGTAGTTAATGATGATATGTTGTATTCTTGGAAAATGTAGAGTCATATGGGCTCTTACCACAAAAAGGATAACTTTGTGAGATAATGCTTTGTTAATTAGCTAGATTTAAGCATTCTGAAGTGCATATGTACTTCATAATATCATGTGCATGATAAAAATATACAATTTTATCTTCCAATTTAAAAACATAAAATAACATATATGTACATAACTACATTATGATGCCGAACCTATTTATGCTCTAGAAGAAAGTCATCAGCAAAACTTCCCATTAGGTACTTTGCTGTTTCAGTTTGTCTTAACTAAGTCACTGAAGCCCTCCCATCAGAGTGGCAGTCCTGTCCCACCTCTCTTCCTTCTAGATCAGTGCAGTGCTCACTGCCAGAACCCAGTGTTAGAATCGCTTCTGCGGCCCTTCGCACCTCTGCTATTCACTGCTGTAGCCTCTGGTCATTTTGGTCCTTGGAGGACAGGCAGCATCAACACTTGGGGTTGATGCATCTCAATAGACTGAAAAATAAAGCCTTCACCTTGGCCTCTCCAGGTACCTGAAAGGTAAAGAGCTGGAAGCCTGCTTCCTCTGACTACCGATTCCTTAATTAGGGGCTTACCCCAACTTGTCACTGGGCTCCTTTGTGCTCATGTACACTGAATGCAAGGGATGGGGCACGTGCACAAAAGAGAACTGAGTTAATTTAGGTGACCTGCACTGCTGTTTACACTGACCCAGCTAGAGCATTGTGCCAGGTGCTATTCTGAGCAGTTTACACATATTAACTTGTTTAATCCTCTTAATAACTCTTCGAAGTAAGTACTGTCAGGACCTCCACGTACAGATGCAGAAACTGAGATCCAGAGAAATGGACTAATTTGCTCACCCCCAGTATGTGAAAGAGCCAGGATTGGAACAGGGGTGGTCTGGTTCCCAAAATCCATCCCTCCAGCCTCACCTGTTTGCATCTTTATGTGGTCCCCCAGAATCAAAATCCCCACTTTCTTCAGAAATGCTGCTGTACAGTGATTGGTCCTTGGAGTCAGCTTGTCCTGAGCTGATCCCTGCAGTCTCTCTTCTTACTTCCCAGACTGAGTCCACGGGGCAAAACACTTGAGTTCTGCCCTCACCACTTTGCTGTGCCCTTAATTCCTGTGGCCTTGATTCTCAAGAGACTGATTAATTCATAAATGAATGTCCGGCTCCTGGGGCACCTCACGCTCCCATGCTTTGCAGCCATGGCTGTGTGCTCACATCAGTCAGGAGGGAAGGAGGGAGAGCTTCCTGCAAAGGCGGCTCACCCTCACCCAGGGTGCCCATGTGGCCGGCAGAGGACTATGCCTCGCTGGTCTCCAGCTGCAGAGCAGCCCCCCAAGCCCTTACCACTGGGACCGTAAATACAAGGCATTAAAACGCCCCAGTCTTCACCACTGTAGCAAGGTCTAACATATACTTACCCTCACCATTTCCGGGAGCTTTTTTAATGAGCAAAAAAAATTCCAGTCATCATTTTTCTGTGCAAGGTCTGTAAAGAGCAAATAGACATTCAGAGCCCATATATTTTTCCTTTCTAAGTGGTGTGTTTATTTAAATGCAGATATCCTGGTTTCCTGGGTAGAGTTGCAAGCAATACCTTTCAATTTAAATGTTAATAGGCGTGTAAACTTCCAAATAAAAATTTTCCACAGGGGAGAACTGCTTTTTCTGGTTCTATTTAGTGGTTCTCCTCGCCTTTCCTCCGCCACCTTCCCTCATTATCGACCTCTCTCCGCCTACTCCTTTCCACAGCTCTGAACTCAACTCACCAAAGTTTAGAAAGCACCCTTCTCCATTTCGAAGATTAGGATGTTAAATGTTAACAGAATACAGAGAATAGGCTCAAATCCAACATGATTCATGAGAAGATTTTTCTTTATCTCAGTCTTTGCCTCAAGAGTCAAACTCATCATGCCGGGCTCTTTCCACGGGGACCATTCTTAGACCAGCCTTGCCGAATATTCTTCCCAGGCCTCAGAATTAGGTTCTCCTCCCTCTCTTTTCTTTTCTTTTATTCTTTTCTAAAAAGGCAGGAAGAGTTGGGGAAAAAAATATAAGCTATGTAAGTTCCCGAGTACGAAATACTGCTGAGGGCACAGTAAGTACATGATAAAAATACACAGTGTTATCTGATTTATTTTCGTTTATGCTCAGAACTTTGGGAAGAGGAGTCATTCTCTCCATTTCCCTGCCTTTCTGCCCGGTCTTCTGTTTCTAAGGAAAACACTTTGCTCTCAACCTCCATCTCCTCTTGTCACCTTCCCTCTTTCTCTGGCTTTGCACTTCCCGTTGTTTTTAAATTGCAGATTAATATGAGGATTAAAACTACAGTTTCTTACCCTAAAGAGAGAAGGCTGACACGCAGGTTAATGCAGACAGGCGGGAATACCTGCTCAGGCCATTCCTTGGGCAGGTTGGCAGTTGAGACTTACTCGAGCGCAAATAAAAAGCAACAAAGATTTTAAAACAATAGAAATACTGTCGAATGCCTTGAAGTTCAAATCCAGGGGTATGATGGACACCATGGAGCAAGCCGTGTGCGTGAATGTGGTATCTGGCCCCATCTTCCTTTTCTTTCTTCTTCCCTCCTCCATCGGTATTTTTAACCTGTTCTGCTGTGTGCTTTCTGTAAGGCTCCTTAAGTCTTTTTTGGAACATGATAGGACTATCAATAAATAAGTGGAGAATTGGGTTTATATGATACATTTCATAGGTTTGGATTCAGTTATTTTGCTTCAAGATATTATTTTTGTTCTCCAGCTAGTCCTTTTTTAATAGTGTTCTGTTTTCATTTCAGGGAGGCATTCTCTCACTTCTCTTGTTTGGGGGGGAGCCATTAATGATAATTTTTCATTATTTTTTTTCTTCTTGCATCTCCCTGCATAATTTTTTTTGTTTTTTCTCCTAGATCACGGGCTTTTCTCAGGTATCTAGTGGTGACGGGGCGTCTGTGAGTGCTGAAGAGCACTGAGTTAGGGGATGAGGGAGCCCTTTCCTCTGTGTGCTCATCCCCAGAGAGTCCTCCCCCAGTCTCCAGTCTGGAGGGCAAAGGCCTGGCAGCCAGCTTCTGGGAGGCCAGTAGAGAGGGCAACAATAAGGCAACATCCAGTGTGGACATAGTCAGTCATCCTGCCAGGGTGTTGTGGTGAACTTCAGTACAATCCTGACCCTCACCTGTGCCGGACACCCCTCGCCTGAGTTTGTCCACCCCCACTACTGAGTTCTCGGCTCTATGCATCTCCCCCACCCTGCCCCAGGATGCAGAAGGGCGTCCCTCAGTGGTGTGGAGTGGGCCGGGGGATCTAGAGATCTAGTTCCTTCTTAAAGAACTTCCTCCCAACCATTCTTTATCTCTCTCCCCTGTGCTTACCTACTCGATCCAAGGGGATGTGCTGGTGCTATTTCATGAGCTTTTTCTGCAAGTTGGTTTTCAGCTTCCCTGATGCTGGCTTTGGATTTGGCCCTTGAGATCCACTGAGTTCAATTCCACTGTCCCTGGGTTCTGAGCATCTGCTCTTTTGCTGTCGTCATCCTTTTCTCCTTTCCTATTCTCATCTTGGTGGATTTCCGTCCTTTTGAAAAAAATCCCTCAACTATAGTTCTGGCTTGGTTTGGGAGGAAGAAATGCTAGATGCATTTGTTTAATCTGCCGTTATAACCCAGTACGTCTTTAATTACATTACTTTATTTTATTTTCTCTCATGTAACCCAATAATGCAGCTCACTCTTCTTGAAGTTCACTGGTTTTCAGATTGTCGGTTCATTATTTAACAATTTTGCGTCTTGCTTTCCTTGTCTATAAAATAGGAATATTTCTTGCCCTGACTACTTTACAAGCTGTTGTTACAGTTTCCCTGAGTTACCACATAGGTCTAAGGACAAACTAATGAGCTGTCCGTATGCGGTTCTGGCAAAATAAGGCTTGTAGGGTGATGTGAAAATCCTCCAGGGCCAGTGAAAATACACAGGCTTGACTTCCGGTTTTCATTCTTCTTTCAAATCAACAGCTTAACATAACCCTCAGCTGCTGTTGGCAGAGCCCTTTGGGAGACAGCGAAGTGTATCTCATTGGTGTCAGAGGTCAACAATCCCTCCCTGACCTGAAGTGCAGATGACGAGTGTCTGTCTCATGTCAATGGAAAAGAACCCAGAGTCTGTAAGGAGGTTTATTCTGAGCCAAATAGATGCAGCCGTGGCCCAGAGACCCAACCCTAAGAAGACTCTGGCATGTGGTCTCACTGTGGTTGGGTTACAGTTGGTTTTATACATTTTAAGGGAGACAGGAATTACACAGGAAGTTGTATATCAATATATATTTGGTTTCAGGACAAATCAAGGCATACATTGGTTTTGCCTAAAAAGGCAGGACATTTTGAACTGGGGGCTTGAAGATTATTGGTGGGTTTAAAGATTCTTTGGTTTGTAATTGGTTAAGAAATGAAGCTTTGTCTATAGGCTTGGAATGTTTTAGTTAAAGAAGTCTGTTAATCAGAGACAAGTCGCTGGACATACACTAGATGCCAAGACTCAAGGAATCTCTTAAGTAAGTTGATGACCTGCAGGTTAAACCTTTGCCTTACATGGCCTTACACCTGTCAATGATTTTGTATCTTACTGTTATGGAGAATAACTCCAAAAGGGCTGGTGAGTAACTCCATACGTCTGACTTCCCATCGGCCAAGAGGGGCCCATTCAGTCAGTTGCGGGGCTCCAGGTTTTATTTTCCTTTATACTCAGAACTTTTGGAAGAGAAATTACTCCCTCCATTCCCTGCCTTTCTGCCTTTTCTTTTGTTTTCTAAGTAAAATACTTTGCTCTATCCCCCAGTAATTGTCACCTTCCCTCTTTCTCTGACTTGCATTTCCCTTTTGTTTTCCTGCCAACTTTCCTTCCCTGGTTAGAGTGGGCAACCCTTTCTGTGACCCATTATCTATCCATCCCGCTGGCATGGGTCTTTGCCCACTTGGGTCTGCAGAACCCGGGAAACCAGGGTTCCAATGAGCAAGGCCAAGTGAGGAGCAGGCCTCAGCCGGTCAGTCCCTGCTTCAGGGAGGGGTCATCAGGGTCAGCCTCACTAGGGCTGCCAACGGGGACAGGGTTTCCCCTAGACCAGCGGTTCTCAACCTGTGGGTCATGACCCCTTTGTAAGAATGAAAATATATACTGCATATCAGATATTTACATTACAATCATAACAGTAGCAAAATTATAGTTATGAAGTAGCAATGAATTTTATGGTTGGGGGTCACCATAACATGAGGAACTGTATTAAAAGGTCTCAGCATTAGGAAGGTTGAGGATCACTGTCTTAGAGAGACCAGCAAAGCCTGGAGGGAAGGGCGGGGGCCTGGGCAGGTGCAGCCTGACTGCCCAGCCCTGCCCAGCTTGAAGCATTTCTCTGATTCTCAGCTCCTTGGAGATTCTGAGCGATGTTGGGATTGGGACTGGGGAGCCACCTAGGTGAGGATTGGCGTCCCAGTTCCAGCCCTTCCTAGTGGCCACTGTCATGTGACGGTCCCTCCCTGTACTTAGGAACCAAACCGTGATAGCGTGTTTCTACACACGAGGACCAGGTCACCAGGGGGCTCTCTCCTCTCTGAAAGGGTGGGTGGCCTTTCTGTCCCTAGGGCCTCCTCCCCTTCCACCCTGGGGCGGGGCGCACCCTGGCCCCAGGTCCCAGGCTCGGACACTGACTGTTGCTCTCTTCCCACAGACCTGCGCAGAATGACGGCCGGCTTCATGGGCATGGCGGTGGCCATCATCCTCTTTGGCTGGATTATCGGTGTGCTGGGCTGCTGCTGGGACCGGGGCCTTATGCAGTATGTGGCAGGGCTGCTCTTCCTCATGGGAGGTAAGGCCGTGGGCTGGGGTGGGGTGGGTACTTGAGTTCTGGGGGAATGGCTGAGAGGGTGTGACAGAGGGGACCATGGCTGGACCGAGCTCCTCTCAATCTCTCATCCATTGATTCCACAAGCATTCTCTGTAGCTAAGTTCTTAGCTACTCACCACTGCACCAGCTGGGGATGCACAGGGAAATAAACATGGTCCTCACCCTCCGGGGGATCTGACTGCCTGGCATGGAAGAGAGACGTTTATGGAAATGATGATGAAGCTTGTGGTTGTAGAGAAGGAGAAGCCTGAGCCCAGGAAGCACCTGGGCATTTCATACACAGGCTCTGACTTCAGTGTGGGAAGCAGGTGCTTTCTGGACAGTGTCCCCTCAAAGCATATCTTCACCCTTGACTTGTGGGATCTGAAGAGGTCCCTTTTCAAATATGAAAGGAGTGGGATGCTGTCTTACATCCGTCTCTCTCTATGGCTGTAGTAGCAGCCACAGGACCAGTCCTATGGTATCTGCTGTGCATCAGAACTGCAGAGCTACCTGGGAATAGGTTCTAGTTCATGGGACATGAAAGTTAACCCAGGCCTCTCATGCCTGTTCCCTTCCCTGAAGAGCTGAAATATGCTTTTTGGTCTTCCGGTTTAAGTTTCCATCCAAAGCTGAAGTTGACCATTGGGGCATGTCCACCACATTCTACTCTTCAGAAAAAGGTAGCTGGATGGACTGAGTGGGGCTCCATTGAAGGAGAATTGGGCTTGGACAAGAGGGAATAAGAAATATTTATGGAAAGAAAGAACAGTGAGGCTTACATATGGAAATGTCAGTTAGGTTTAGTGCCCTGAGCAGATACCCAACTTGATTCCCTTTAGTGAACCACTAGGCTCTGGGTTTCTGAGCAGAGACAGGAGGCAGAGGGGGCCGCCATGCTGGCTTTTCTTCTGTAGGTCAAGCTGGGGAAGGAGGGGCTTGTCTCTCTAGGTATATGAGAGATCGCTGGGCTAATAAACTGGGGGGGGGGGGAGAGGAGAGACTTATAGGATTTGACTTGAGGCCTGGAGGTTTACCCTTATTTCCTTTTTTTCTTGAAGATAGAGTCTCACTCTGTTGCCCTAAGGTAGAGTGCTGTGGCATCATCATAGCTCACAGCAACCTCAAACTCTTGGACTTAGGGCAATCCTCATGCCTCAGCTTCCGTATAGCTGGGACTACAGGCACTTGCCACAATGCCCAGTTAATTTTCTTCTTTTAGTAGAGACGGGAGCCTCACTCTTGCTCAGGCTGGTTTCAAGCTCCTGAGCTCAAGGGGATCAGCCTCCCAGAGTGCTAGGATTATAGGCATGAGCCATCATGCCCAGCGCCCTGATTTCCTTGGAAGCACAGTCATTCTATGCCAAAGACAAACCAAGGCTTTCCAAGGAGTAATGCCCAGGGCTACCCAACCTCTGCCACCCGAGGGTCAGGTTGTCTCACTCCAGAGCTGCTCCTCTATGAGTCCCACACCTGCGTCTATGGCAGAAGCTGGGGGAGGGAGGGGTAGCGTGGCTCTTTCTAGCAGTTCCCCTGCTCTTCCTCTGGTCTCCCACAGAGACAGAAGCCAACAATATCAGCCACTCTTGCTTTTCTGTGCCCCAGTGTCCCCTCAGTGAAACAAGGAGTGAAACCGATCTGATGACATCTACGTTATGTTTCAGAGGTGGAACTCTTCTTATTTTTCCTTTCCAATCCGAATCTCACATGGACCCCTAAAATGTAAGAAGATGAAAGTAGAGTGGCCCTATGTGTAGTGGGTGTTCTGAGACTCTTTTCGGCGTACAAAAAATGGGCTCCAGTCAAACAAGGCTTTCCTGAGGCTCTGAGAGGTCTCCCAGGAATCTGAGGACAGCAGAGCAAAGAGGCCTCAGGCAGAGCAGGAATCTGGCGGGCTCTGGGGGCAGACTCCCTTTCATCTCCACCTTTTTCATGCCATTTGAGGCTCCTAAACACATTTTTCTGTTCTCCTCTCTTTTTAGGCCAGACAAGAGGCTCCGATCCTGCCCGGGTGCTCCATCTCTGGGTCTTTTCAGTCTTTGACAACTTCCTCCTGGATAGTCTGTGTCCAGAGAAACACAATGTGATTATCTGGTTTATCTTTGTTGGCCAGGCCACCACCAGTGATCAGATAGTAAAGGGACAGGATTGAGTGACAGCCACTGGCCAATAGCTGTGATGCTGGTGGGGTCATTGGGATACTTCCCATTCACCTGAGACCTTGGTGGGCACCCTTACAGGGGTGTAGGGGCAGACAGTGAGGGCGGGGGGTGCCCGGGCCTTTGTTCCCCCATTGCTGAGGCTTCTCTCAGAAGCCCAGGACTCTGGGGAAGGCCGCCTGAGAGCCTTGGGCTTGATCGGGAACCAAGGCTCCTCCCTTCAGGGTGAATGAGTGGAAAGCCCAGGTGGGGCTTCTCAGCCGCTGCACATTGGCGAGCTTTTAGAAAATACCAGTGCAAAGTGGGAGCTAAGCAAGGGGCATACACGGTCCTACAGAGTGGACACAGGAGACACAGAACAGGGAGGAAATGAGGGAACGATGAGATGAAAAATTGCTTATTGGGTATAATGTACACTATTTAGATGATGGATATATAAAAACTTAGACTTGGCAATGCAATTCACCTTTGTGTAACAAAAACCACTCGTATCCCCTGAATCTAGATTAAGAAAAAGAAAAAAAAACTGATGCCAGGGTCTCATGCTGGACCAATCCAAGCACAGCTTCTGGAGTTGATCTTAATGAGCAACCAGGATTGAGAACCAGTGAAGAGACGAACTTTAACGTTCTTTCTAGCTCTAACATTTTATGGTACTAGGGATGAATTGGTTGGCCATGATCTCTCCTGGGTCTTTTCGCTTTGTTTCATTTTTTCTTACTCTGGCCTTGTAGGACTTTTTCTCCAAACCTTATGCAATAAGAGACAGGGCTAGAGAAGTGCCATGAAGGGGCTTAAGTTTTTACTAGGAAGGCCCACCCAAGCCCTGGTTACTGGGAGGCCTAGATAAATCTGCTTTTCTAGGCCATGCAGTCTGTTTTCCTAAATGGCAAAACCGTACTTTATGATAAAATGTTAGCCTCAAGGAGAGCTTCAGAGAAGCTGTCCTAAAGGCTGTTTCTTACTGACTGAGCCCCATCCAGCTTGGAGAAAACCCATCTCATCCACAGACTGTGTAGCCATGTCATCCATCTTGGCACTTTGTTACTGTGTCCTCAGTAAAGTTATGTCCTCCTGGAAGAGTCCGGGGAGGGAAATGGTGTCCACATGCCTTGTGGTTACAGCCAGGCCAGGCTCCAACAGAAGGGGCTGGAGAGCAAAACCATCAAGAGCTGATCGCTTGGATGCTGGTGTTTTTTGGAAGATGACGCTCGAAAGGGTGGGAGGGCAGTCCCTGCCTACTCCAGTCAAAGTCCTTTCCAACTAGGCTGAACACAGCCCCAGAAGTCCAGAGCCCAGGGCCGCTGTCCTGACCATGAGGAAGGAGGGAGGGAGGGAACTCAGGGGCAGAAGCTGCCCTTCCCCACCCTGAAAGCCGGGGGCGTCCACCTGGAGATGGTGCCTTGACATTCATCAACTCCCAGAACCTGAGTAGTCCCTGTCCTTCAGGAGCTAATCACCAGGGGTTGACCTGCTGAAGAATTTGGAGAATCAGCTGCCTATTACAACCTCCTCATGGACACAGGAGAACAGTCAGTCACTCAAACTACAGAGATTTACCACAGTGTGGGACAAAGTGCCTCAGGGCCTTAACTTGCACCCAGGTTGGAGTCGCAGGCTCCTATAGCTGCGTACAGACAGGTGACCAAGAGGGTGGATTAGGCTGTGGGTGAAAAGAGCAAGTAGGGCCAGCAGCAACGTCCAGAGCTGGCCAGGCAAGGGTGTGGTGAGTAGGAGGGGCAGCAAGAGTGAAAAGGCAAATTTGGAGGCAAGAGTCCAGAGATGGAATTGCAGGTGACTTCAGAGGGCCCAAACGCAATGGGGCAATTCTATTCATAGGCGCTTCTCTGTTCCCATACGAAGGAAGATGGCCTGCACTGGCCACTTCTCTGCTCCTGATCTATCTATTTCTGGGTTCAAATGAGAGCATCTCACACCTTGTGAAATAACTAGCAACAAATTGTTTGATCAATCTCAGCCCAGATTCATTAAGTAGGGCAGCTTTGCTGGGCCAGGAGGCCCGGGGGTGGCGGGGTGGGGAGAGGATCCAGGTTCCCCTTTGGCAGGACCTTCTGGGGAGACGCTCGCCCAGACTGGCACAGAACCACTGGGTGCCAGCAACTGTCTTGATGAATCATCAGTGATATTCAGAAGCTCAGAGCAGGATGCCACAGCGGAAAGGCAGCATGGTGAGGAGCATGTGACTGCAGAGGGTCCTCGTGATTCCCTCGAGGTTCATCACGGCACCACGTCATAGATACAGATCTGCAGGATGAGTGTAAACGCCCGTCCCATGCCCCAGCCCATCCAGACCCCTCACACACTGTCTTACACTCCTTGGAAGATGCTGTCACCCCAGCTCCGTTCAGCTCTGAGGCCTGTCATCTTACTCTAGGCTAAAGCCACAGCTGCCTCTTAGGCAACCTGCTTCGCCTGGCCACTCTGGTATCTGTCTTTCTCAGAGCTATTAGCTTCATTTTTTAAAACTATAAATTAGATGTGTCACTCTTCTGCTGCCAGTGGTCCAGTGGCTTCCAGTTGAACTTGAACTACTAGATGCCCAATGTGGTCTGGCTCATGCTGCCCCTCTCACCTCCCTTTCTGCCCTTCCCCCTACACTCAGTCACTCCCACAACACTGTCTGTCCTTCTCTCCTGGAAGAGGTTGCACTTCAAGGCCCGGAGTGGGCTGATCCCTTTGTCCATAGTATTTCCCCGCAATACCTCATGGATATCTCTCTCCTGAAGTTCACATTCTAACCCCACGGAGAGGGCTTTCTTGACCACCAAATCAACGAAGCCTCCCAGATCCTCCCTACATTTTAATTATTTTAATTTTCTGCAGTGTACTCACTGCTTGTACTGAAATGTTTGTTCTTTTTTTTTTTGAAATGTTTGTTCTTGTTGTTTTGGTTTGGGTTGATTTATTAGCATCTTAAATAACACTCCGAGAGGTTGAGGCAGGAGGATTATTTGCGCCTAGAAGTTTGAGGTTGCTGTGAGCTAGGCTAAGGCCTTGGCACTCTAAGCCTGGACAACAGAGTGAGACTCTGTCTCAAAAAGACAAAAATTATTATCTACACAGATTCTGTGGTCAGAATTCTAGGCATAGCATAACTGGGTTCTTTGTCAAAGGTGTCACAAAACTCTATTCAAAGTGTCAACTGGAGCCGAGGATCTCGTCTGAGCCTTGCAGACCTCTTCCGGGATCATGATGTTGGCAGAATTGTGCCTGTTAGAAGTCACAGAGGCTTTCTTGTTCAAGGCCAGCAGGAGGGCAAGTCTCTGACTTCTTCCATGTCTGACCTCTGGACCGCCTATATTTTCTTTCTCATAAGCACAGTAGAATACTATTTTTTGTTTTGTATTTCAGTTGATGTTTTTTTTTTAGAACAATTTTTGAGTTACAGAAAAACTGAGCAATAGATAGTACAGAGAGTTACTGTGTTACCCATCCATACACGTCCCCTGTTACTAATATATTGCTTTAATATGGCACGTTTATTACAGTTGGTGGATAAGCCTTGGTACATTTTTAACTGAAGTTCATAGTAGATTCCCTTTTCTCTGAGGTCCTTTTCTGTCATGGGACCCCATCCAGGACACCACACTGCATTTAGTTCTCATCTCTCCTTAGGCTCTTCTTGGCTATAGTATGTTCCCAGGCTTTCTTTGTTTTGATGACCTTGGCAGTATTAAAGAATACTGGTCTGATGTTTTTCTCACTACTGAACTGGGTGGGTTGGAGGTTGGAAGAGGCAGATCACAGAGATAAAGTGCCATTTCAACACAATTTATGACTGTTAATGTTGCCCTGAACACTCACCTGAAGTACCATTTGTTATGTTTCTCTATTGGAAAAGTTATTCTTTCCCCCCCAATTTCCATACTGGAAGGAAGTCACGATGTGTAAACCATGCTTGAGGAGTGGGGGTTTTAAGATAGAGTGATAGGTTGGAGACGCTCCTTTAGGATGGAATGTGCATATAAATTATTTGGGTCAGATGTGGTGGCTCATGCCTGAAATCCCAGAACATTGCTAGAATGAGACAGGAGGATCGCTTGAGGCCAGGAGTTCAAAACCAGCCTGGGTAACATAGTGAGACCCCATCTCTACAAGAAAACCCTAAAAAATTAGCTAGGCATGGTGGTGCATGCTGGTAGTCCCAGCTACTTGGGAGCTGATGCAGGAGGATCCCTTGAGTCCAGATGTTTAAGGGTACGGTGAGCTGTGATTGTACTCCAGCCTGGGTGACAGAGTAAGATCCTGTCTCTTTAAAAAAAAAAAAAAAAGAGAGAGAGAGAGTGTTCGAGACCAGCCTGAGCAATAGCAAGACCTTGTCTCTACTAAAAATAGAAAAACTGAGGCAAGACGATCACTTGAGTGCAAGATCTTGAGGTTGAGGTTGCTGTGAGATATGAAGCCGTTCTGCTCAGGATGCCAGAGTGAGACTCTGTTTCAAAAAAAAAAAAAATTATTTGGAATTCTTTCCTATGTGAGATTTGCCTTTTCTCCCCTGTTAATTTATTCACTCATTTATTTATATCATTGTGGACTCTTGGACATTTATTTTATATTCTGGGTTACCATCTAACACTGCTGGATTTCATTGCTCTCATTGTCCCAGCCTTAGCCATTGGGAGCTATTTTAGGTGCTTTGTGCCCCCTCAACTTACCCCTCTCAGTGTGGGGTTTTGTTGGGGTTGTTTTTCGGTTGTCTTTTGTCTTTTTGTCTCTATTCTTAGCGTGGGATTTTGTTGGGGGTTGTTTTGGATTGTACACGTGTTAGAGCACTTGGTTTCAGGCCTTACAAGGTACTCCAGGCTCATCTGATATATTTCCTGCCCCAGTCTTGGAATCAGCCATTTCTCCAAAGAGCCCTGCTTTATTGTGTTGGAGAAAGGTATCCGAATCCCAGATCTGGGCACCAGTGTCTAATGTTTTAACACTCCGTATGGTTCATTGTCCCTTTCCCTGAACTGAGATGCAAGTGCGATGAGCCCCAGAGCCGTGTCTGGAACACCCTCTCTAAAGGATCTCCACGCTGGGAATAATACCTTGCACTCTTAATAAATATTTGTGGAAAAACACATTAGAAAAGTGGATTCTGTACAGCAAGCAGAAAGCATTTTGTTTTTGTTTTAGTAGGGCAGCAGTTCTTCCAAAAAGTACCCTACCTAATCTTCTGTTCCTGTCTAATCACCTCCCTTGTGTGGCGTTCTTTATCCTCTATTTGGTCTCTATTCAAACAGTCCTAGTATCTGTCTACTTCTGCTATAAAATGTCTCCAATTCTTTCTGGAGGAACAGTATGAATTACACAGGAATTCATAGAGAGCTCTGTGGCTGCAGCTTGGACTCACAGACGACTACTACAATAGAGACCAGCCAGTTCTTCCTCCCTGTGTCTCCAGGTAGGAGTATTTATGTCAAGTTGTCCTAGGTCACCCAGCTAGTGGGTGGCAGACCGGAGCTGGAGCCCGGCCCAGGGCCTGGCCTGCATTCTTGCAGCCCACTTGCCGCCTCTGTCTTCAGCACTCCACGTTGAAGATCCCTGTGACCCTGCCACATGCTTCTTCCCACATGGGCACGACTCCTGTTGTGCCGTTCTAAGCAGGTGCCAGCATTCCTAGATTCTCTTCCATTGCCTCATGTCCCTTGCTGGGCTCCCTCTTTCCTTCCCCTCCCTCCCTAAACCACAAAGGGGCACATGGAGAATATCGTGGCCAGAACCAAGGGCATGGATGGTAATGAGAAAAGGAAATCATTAAAGTTCCTTTTTCTACCACCTGTGATCAGTGTGACCTTTTCTACCTTCCCAGCCAGTCAGGGGGAACGAAGAGAATGCCCTGAAGCAGCTCAGGCCATTATGTTTGAGTGATTGCAGTGATTTGCAAAACCAGTGATGCCAAGTGTCTGGCATCTGGACCTGCTCCACCAGGCTCACCAGAGAGCAGCTGAGCTGTGCCATGAACTCCCAGACACTCAGCATAATGGCCTTCTCATAGACAAAGACCTTGCTTGGTTGAGGCCTGACAATTATGAAAATCATAACACTAAAAGGACAAGTTCAAGGCAATGGGTGCCTTGCATGGGGGACTGTTTATTTTAAGCAGAAAAGTGATTTTAGGGATCCTATAAAGTAGAACAACGTCCAGTTTTCTCTATCAGCCTTTCGTCCGGTTTTCTCTATCAGCCTTTCCTTTCCAGTTATTCCACAGCTGGGGCTGTGTTCCTATAAGTTCAGGAGGCACTGTGCCTCCCATGTCATGACTCTGTCATGATTTCAGGGCTCATAGGTCAGAGAGGAACACATGGAGTGAAGAACCATATAAGTGAAATGTTCTAAGGAGGGGAATACGTTTAATCATCCAATGATTTACTATGATGCAAAGCTCGTATAAACCCTCAGTAAATGGTAGTTGTTACTGTCATATGTATATATCAATGAAGTCCCTTCTAACAGGCAGTGAAGTGTCATTAATTTGTTGTGCCCAATCAAGGGAAACTCTGATATAAAACTCATCCACTACCCTGCTAGTTTGCTTTTATAGTTGTAGGTGAGATTTCACTGGACCATCACAACTCTTCTGACTTTATCTTAAAATCTTTATTTCAAGACCCTGAGCAGAGGTTCACAAACTATTTTGTACTCTAGAATATGTTTTGTCCCTTGGAAGGTGCATATTTGAATATTTATTAGCATTATTGCTAATTACAGTCAAACCAAGTCTTGGAGGGATACACTGTGTCAGTAAAAGAGGTAAAGACATCTGGGGCGGGAGACACAGTGTCAGGAAGGTTAGAAAGTAACATCCAGGCTTGTCTAATGGAGAGGGAGTGGATGAGTCAATTACTCCAGCAGCCCAGGAAGGCTTCATTTTACTTTGAAGTTGGAACAGACCTTCAATGAAGTTGGAGTTACACATTTGCCATGCAGTGGGACCAGGCCCTGTATGGACATGGGCTTCAGAAGAGACAGTAAGCAGCCTTAGCCCTGTAACCCCAAATCTGATCCATGAAACCCACTCCATAATGCTGCATAACCCTCCTGTCAAACATTCACCAAAGCCACGGTGCCACATAGTCACCAGCACAGGACATGCTTTGTTATTGAATTGCCACATGGAAATGCTAAGACAGAGCAAACTCCGGAAGGAGGTGGAAGGGAGGCATCCGTGAGCTTCTTTGGGAGGCACCAACCCTTGTGTATACTTGTACTTGAGCCGCCTTCCATTCCTTATTGTGGAGCCAGGGGTTAGAGTCCGGAAGTAGACCATGTAGCTGCAGGACAGGATTATGGTTTTGTTCTAGAGAACTAGTCCAAGACCAAAGGCCTCTGGGACTAGTCCCATGGTCTTGGGAAAGTTGCTTACCCACCTCTCATGCCTTGCTTCCATCCTCTTATCCACAAAAAAGGGTCAATAATAGAAGCCACTTCAAGCATACCTGTGAAAATTGTATTATAGTTAACTCTTGTGAAAGGCTTACAGCCATACCTGTCATTGTTATCAATACACTGTAAACTATTTTTATTTTAGTTAACAACCACCTTCTCTGTGTGACAGTCTTCCCTGAGCTGCCTTGTACCATCACTACTAATTCCTCACAAACTTACTGCATACCACGGGGAGGAGAAAGATGAAATCTCTCTGGCTAGTCACCCCCGCTCATTCATTCAACAAACACTGATTGCCTATTATGTGCCAGACACTCCTGAGCACTTGGGATATGATGGGGAATAGGACAAAAGTCCTAATGAGCTTACAGTCCAGTCAGAGAGACAAACAAAAAATAATGTGATGTGATGTTAAGTAACAAGAACTAGGGAGAAAAATAAAGGTGAAAGGAGACTGGGATGGGACATGGTCATTGGAGAGGGCGTGGAGGCCTCTCAGCATGAAGTCCAGTGCCTGGACAGACCTGAATGCCAGGGGCAGGAAGCTGTAGGAATACTTGGGCTGGGTCATGCCTGGCAAATGAGCAGCCAGTGCAAGGGCCCTGGGAGGGGAGTGAGCTTCTGCCTTGCCCTCTTTATGCTTCTCAGATTGCCCTGGACTTTTCCCTGGGCAGCCACTGGATATCGTGGGACTTTTATCAGTGTCTCTGACTACCCAGAGTACCTACAGCTAGAGCATCTTCCCTCCACCACTCCTGGTTCCAGTGACTGAGGAGGCCAGGGCAGGGCTGGGGCTGCCACTTGCCCCCTGGGGTGTTCCTGGGCTGCACAGCAGGGGAGTGCCCTGCTCTTCCAACCAGGACCAGCTACATAATTTTGGGGGCCCAGTGCAAAATGAAAACCCATTTTTGAACATTATTAAGAATTTAAAAAAATTTTAAGAATTTCAAGTGACTACAAAGTTTTAAAGCAAGCAGGCAGCTGCAGGGACCCACTCTGCCACTAGATTGCCCCACTGTCAAATGGCCTGACCCCAGAATACTGCAGCCTTTTGCTGCAGGGGCTCCCAGAGACCTTGAGGAATAAGATCTATTCTGCCTGGAAAGCACCTTCTCCCCGACCCAGGCCACGTCTACTGTGTTTAAGACCACCCTCGGTCTTTGATGACTGAATAATCGCACAAAACACCTGTGCCCCTTTCTTGCATAAAAGCTGACTCCCCAAATACTGGAAACATAACGTGTTACTTAGAAAAAGCTGAGTTTATTGCCATTGTGATAGGGAGAACACCACCTTGCAAAACCTTGGCAGAGTCTCAGAGGGAAGAGGGGAGATCAGATTGATTGCGAACTGAGTTTCATTTAAGGCCGTTACTTCATGGTGGGCATTTAATCAAGATTGGGTGAGAAGAATGATCATGTCCAGGTTGGTAGGAAGGGCACGATGAGGATTCCGAAGTGGGGGATTCAAAGTACATTGGGGTGCATGCTGTCAGCTGATGCTTTTAATGGAAGAGTCGAAGGATGTTTTGGGAAGTTCCTGTAATGGACAACCAAACTATTTACTTGCCAGGGCTGTTCTGGAAGTGTAAGGGAGATAGCAGAACAGCGACGCCCTGTTACTACGCAGGGAGGCCTGGGTAGGGGCCTCAGTGTCCAGCCTGAGCGTGGGGTGGATGATTTGAGTTCTCACTTAGGATGAGTGATTTCTCCGCAGCCTGGTGCCCTCCTGGCTGTCCTGCTCTCACCAACACAGACACGTCTGAATTATTGCAAGAGCAGAGCCAGACTCAGACGGGGCCCCTGACACTCTGAGGTCTCCACCCCTTGGCATTAAGCCCGTAATGACTGAACACTGCCCTGAGCCAGGGTCTCTTGCTTCCACGTGACCATCCACAAGTGAGGTGGGGTGGGGGAGGGCAGGCAGGAGACTCCGGGGAGGACAGGGTGGCCAGACACCACTGCAGGGGTGGTCTTTGAGAAAGAACGGGTTTTCCCAACACCCTTCAGTGGAAAACAGACAGACCCAGAATGTGGTGGTGACTCCACAGTGCCTGATTGCCATGGAAACTTAGGTAATTTCTGAAGCAGCTTCAAAAGCCTCCCTCCCTGTGGCTCTTCTAGGATGTTCTGATAGAGGTTGGTAAGCCTCAGAAAAGGGGAACTTGTCAGGCAAGCTTTTGGCCCCTTGAAACAAGTCGTAAATCGAAGCAAAATGCTGGTTTCTGAAGTAAATGGAGAGACCCCTCCTATTGGGCTTAAAAGCTGCTCCCAGCAAACCAGTGAGAGGCAGAGCAGGCAGAGGGGAGAGGAGTGTTCGCTCCTTCCCCTGGGGGAGGGGGTTGGGAGTGTTGAGAGCAGAGGGGTCAATGACAGGTGAGAAGTGACCGAACATAGCCAGACTCAAGGAAGCAGGGACGGGGGCCTCCACTCTCCCAAGGCTCCTTGCCACTCCCACTTTTTGGATGACCGAGACACACTACAGGTCCCAAGGCCTGGAGGATGGGCCCAACTGGGCTACCAGACCAGACCCGGGGGCCCCTTGAGACAGGCCAAGACCACATCCTCAGTGAGCAAGTTAGAATGTGCAAATAAGACTTCGGATGCCAGCTCCTGCTGGGTCCCAGAGAGTTGAGAACTGGCCCTGATCAGACAGCCAAGGCTCAGGGGCTTCCTCAGCCCCACGCTGTGCAGCTGGGCACACCCTTGCCTGGGCAGCATCTCTGCATTTCACTGTGAGTGAACTAGATGAAACCTGGCAAGGCTGGACTATTCAGCTGTCCACACTGAACAAGGGCCTTGAAAGTTTAGGTGAGAGGGACTTGTGGGGAGGGGTGTCAGAGCATGACCCTGGAGATGGTGGAAGGACCTGGCCGGCCCAAGCTGTCAGGCATCCTGCTCCAGTGGACACACTCATGCATCCTCACAGAACCCCACTGCTGGGGCAGGTGGGTAATGGCCCGTGTTTTATCACCAGGTCTGAACTAATTGGAGAATAAGGGCCCGTGTGAAGCTGCTGTCCCTCCCTGATATTCTGGAGCTCTCCTGATTTCAAACACTCTTTCCTATGATTGGATCACATTTCCCTCCTTGTGTTTTTGCCTGGGGTTTGAAAATACACTCACACCATCTGTAGATACCATCAGAAGGGTAGCAATGTCCCATATGTGGCTGTGAAAGAAGCAAGCCCATCCCTAGTTTAGTGAATCTCGCAGACATGCCCTCTGCTTATTACTGGTTAAGGGATAAGCAATCAGTAAGGGCCTACTAAGTCCTGGATGCTGTGGAAGCGAGGATAAAACCCATTCTGGCCTCCGAGCTGCTCGCAATCTGAGAGAAGAATCAGACACCTAGTTCAATCAATGTGATAAATTAGCTGTTTTCCCTTTCATGACCGACACCTTTAAATGTACACGTTAAAAAATTCTATATCTTCAGTAAAAAAGAGGACATTGTCAATCTACCCTTAAACAGTTCTTGGGAAGGAAGGTGTCGGTCACTTGTAAAAGGTGGAAAGAGGATCATTTATGACGTGGGTAACACTTTACAGGTCACAGAGCCTTTAAAGAGGGAGTTGTTTCATGTGACCTTCAGACCCCCTTAGGAGGCAGGTGGAAGAGGCAGAGAGGAAGAGGATGGGCTGGGTCAGTCGTAGACACTGTTCCAACATGGTGTCCTTCCATCTTTCCAGAGGTCCTTTAAGGTCAGCATTTCCACTTTAATTTGGTAGATAGGGTCAGAGAGCTGTGGAATAAGCTGACAGTTGTGCAGTTAAATGGTGGAGCCTTAATCTAAGGGTTTCAGACACAGTCCTACTCTTTCGTCTGTGTTCCTAGGAAGTATGGAAGAAAAAAAAAAGTGTCCTGGGCAGCCACCTGGGATGAAGACTTAAGCTTAAGGGTTGCAGACAGATTCCTGCTCTTTCTTCTGTGTTCCTAGGAAATGTGGAAGAATAAAAGTGTGCTGGGAAGGCTACCTGGGATGAGGACTTAAGCTTTGGCAGATGCAGGCTCACTCATCTGCAAGTATTCACATCCAAAACCCACGCGGTCTTCCTCTGCTTCTGCCAACAAGAAGCAGCAAATGCTAGTTTGGAGTGGGACCCGAGGAAAGCAGATAAAGACAGCAAAAAGGGAGTGACTTCTCCCACCACAATTTTAACCTCAAGCCAGAAGTAATAAAAGTCAAAGATCTGTAACCTTGGGCAAATTTATTCTTTATATCCCTCCCTTTGACCACCTGTCAAATCCTGTCTGCCTCGTAGGGTGGTTGTGAGAATTAAATGAGTCGATGTGTAAAATGCTTAGAACTGTGCCTGGCACCTAACGAGGCCTTAGAACATTTTTATTAATGTGTGCTCCATTAAGCACCAACTCCTACCTTCTTTGCCATTCTAAGAACTTGCTTAGAGAGTTTAAATACCTTGGCCAAGGTCAGACAGCTCCCAGAGCCAGGATTCAAACTCAAATCTATTTGACTCTGAAGCTGGGACTTTAATTATCATGCAGTACTATCAACCAGATCATAATTAACTTCTTGACATATTTATGATCCTCAAACAGCTTGTGACCTGATAGGGTAAGATGACCCCGCACAGACACCTCATCACACTAGACGAAGAGGCTTGTTCTCAGGGTGGCAGAAAGGAGGAGGCTGCTTCTGTTCGTGAGATAGCTCTTAGAGAAATAGGAAAATGAATCTCTTTGGCTAATATTTGAACATTTTCATGTTTTGAGACCAGAGGCAAAACTCAGGGCTCATGAGGCAAAAAAAGAATAATCCTTGATTATTACTCCCGGAGCTCCCCCACCAGCCCAACTGCACCTGCTGGAGGCTGCTCTCTCTTCCTGCCATGCTTCTGAGGTTGCTTTCTTGGAGATATGCTTGTGCTTACACATTCCACCTGTCACCTGTCCTTGACCTCCTCTTCCTGACCTTCCTGTGGTTTACACGTCTCCATCTCCTGAAACTTTCCTGTCTTACCTTCCATGACAAAACATCATGAGGTTTTTTTTTCTCCATGCCTTTTCTGTTTTCTGTGCCCTTTGTTCTCCCTGTAAATGTGGGCTTTGGACTCTCTTTTATTTTCCCCTATAAACATGTCCACCTGTCAGCAACATCCACACTCACAGCGCTAATTATCTCTGCACACATGAATCTGGCACGTGTGGATGGAACAGTTTTTCTAAGCTCCAGCCTCGTGTTGTCAACTGTTCCTTAGACATTCCCACCCTCTGGAACCTCAAACATACCTGTAAGTGGACTCACCCCTTAAGCACATCCTGCCGTGGGTGCGCTTTGTGTTTACTGAACACATGCTGAGTGCCTGGCTGGCTGGAGATGCCCAGCAGATGTCAGAGCCGATCTTTTCCCTTCCCCCAATGAAATGACCTAGTTTTCTTCATTTACTCAAAGATCAGTTTGTCACCTGAGTCATTTTTCCCTTTTCCATTTTCATCCTCACCTTTCCATCAATTGTCAATATCTGCCAGTGTTTCCTTGGCAATATTTTTTACAGCCCATTCATTCGTTTCCATTCCCTGAGTGCCATCTGGGCCCTTATTACTATTGCAGTAGTTTGGGAGCCATTTAGCCCTTGGTGGAAATCTCTGTCCTACCACTTAGTTGCCAACTTCTGAGCCTATATTTTCTCATCTGTAAAATTAAGATGCGTCCCTACCCTGTAGGGTTGTTGTGCGGATGAAATGAGTTAATATATAGAAAAAGCATCTAGCAAAAAATAGGCACTCCATAAATGTTCATTTCCCTTGTTTCCACTAAATTCATCCTTTACAACATACTGTCTCTCTAAAATATACTTGTTACCATGTCATTTCCCTGATGAAAAATATTCTGTGACTCCCTGTGGCTTATGGAATAAAGGCCAATGTCTCCAACCTGGAGTTTAATGTCAGCCACAGTCTTGGCTCATGTCCCTTCAGCCACAGGCATTGTCCCCCACTCACACAGGCCACCTGCATTACAGCCTCAGTAATGCTATCTGCCTCTGCCTGTGGAAGCCCAAAGCTTTCCTCAAGTCTCGGCTTACAGTCAGCATCTTCCAGAAACCTTTTGGAGCCAATTTAACTAAAACCAGACTCTGTTGCCCTCAGACATCACTGTGTGGCACTGCGATGGCACACACCTTGTTGTAAGTATCTTCAATAGCAGATCTGGTCCCTTCCCATCTCACCATAGGGACTTCCATAGTGGCTAAGGCTCTTACTTGGTTGATTACTCTAGTTGGTTTTTTGCTGTTCTTTATTTTCAGAGTTTTGGTAACTTTGACTTATTGGACTCGGATCCTTCCTTCTAAAGTGATATAAATTAAACTCAGTATCTTCTTCCTCCAATAGCCCTTCAAATACATGGAGACAACTCCATTGTACTTCTTAGTTATCTGCTTTACAAACCAAGTCCAACTCAGTAAACATTGATTGGGTGCCTACTGTGTGCTAGGTATTGTGTGATCACCCAGGATACACAAATAAAAACATGTATGGCCTCTGTCTTTAAGGGTCACCCAGGCAAGAGGTGGAGGCAGCTGGGTGTCCAGATGAGCAGAGTAGCAGGTGACTAGTGCCGTAACAGAGGGGACTGTGGGCAGACAGACAAGGGGATACAGACTCCTCTGTGCCGGGGAGTCAGGAGCAGTCGCTCAGGGGAGCTAATGACTGAAGCTCGAGGAGGAATTCAGCAGACTTGCCCTGTTTTTATCACTGCCCCTAACCGGGCTTCTAATGTCCATCTATCAAAAGAAGCTGCTCCCGAACCTAAAGCTGGCCACTTTTCAGAAGCAGAATGCCAAGTCTTTATTTATTCATTCTAGTTTAGGATTTCGCATGCCATTAATACATTTCCATTTTTATATATCCCTATGTAACTAAACTCTGTTGTGAATGAAGCAAAAAGTCCCCTTTATCTAAAAAAAATGCTTAAGCAGCTTTACCTGAAGTTAAAAATGTAAATCTAGCATGATATTTGACCTCCTAGTTTTGGCCCTGGGTAGGAAGGAATGCCAGGAGCTATGTCCTTCCAACCTAGAAATCTCTTCTTGAAGTGTCTACCCCACTCCCAGGTATAAATTATTTAAAATAATAATTAATTAATTAATGGCACCCTCTGGCTCAGCTCTTAATATCACAAGTTCCATCAAAATCATATTTCCAAAAAGCCTCTGGGTCACAGCTCTTCAAGGCCTCTGAGTTAGGGAAGTTGGACACCCACTCTGTTTTTATCCGGCTACCCTCACCCTTCTTCATAAAGTGGGAAACTTCACCCCCTCTTTGGGAGGATTTAAGACTCCATCTTTTAAGGTCCCATATGCCAAAGGCCATGCGACTGCCTTCTCTGATACTGAGATTGGGAAAGGAGGCCATGCCGTGGGCCCAGCACCCTCCAGGGTCCCTCCCCAGGCTCACTCCTCCGTGAGATCAGCATTCTTGGGGTCAAGTCCCAAGACCCAGGCCAGCTTCAGGAGGCCAATTTGGGGGCCTAGTTTTTCTTTGTTTCTCTGGCCCACCCGTAAGGACCCATCCCCTCTACAACATCCCCCTGGGCAAATCCTAAAACACATGCCTGGAGGGAAGCATTAGTGAGCCTGGCAGGGGACAGTGGACCACGCCCCTTGCCCATGGCGATGCTGGCGGATTTCTCCCATCTGCCTCCTTTCTTTGGTTTGTTTCTCATCAGAGCCCAAATTCAAAGGCGGTTGAGGGAAGAGGAATGAACAATTATTGTTCCTCAAATCCCCAAGAGGAAAGTGGAACTTAGAGGGCTCCCAAGTGGAGATCCACTCGGCAAGGGAGGAGGAGGAGGGCTGGAAGGGGCTGAAGGTGGAGAGGACATCTTGGCCAGGCCGAGTTCCATGCCGAGCTCCTGGGGGTCTTCTGGCTTACTCTGTCCCTGGGTTTAGATTCCGACGTGTTGAGAAATGACAGGGATTCCCCCTGGAAGAGAGTTAATGCTCTGATGCTGATTCATTTCCTTTCTGGACCTCTCCATTCTCCTCAAAGAAGACTCACATCCCTCCGTCAGGGCGTCACCCTTGTCCCTGACACAAATAATGGGTGAAGGTATGTACAGGTTGCAACAGGTTTCCCTAGCTCAGTGAAGCAGTAAGCAACAAGATTTTATTAACTGGAAATGAGTTTGAAGGCCACCGGGAACCTCTGTGGGGCCATGTTTGATAATGATAATCCTCTTCTCCCAATCTCACCAGCTAGTTGATAAATTGTATTTAAGCACCACCGTGTGGAGGGCCCTTCTGGGGAGGAGAGACTTCAGTCACCATGGAGAGGTGACACACAGGCATATGAGATAGCTGTAATGAGAAAGGACTGGCTGTGTGACCTCAGCCAAATTACTTAACCTCTCTGTGCCTCATTTTCCTCATCTAAACCACTTGAGGTTGCTCCAAAGATTAAAAGAGTAAACATTTATAAAGCACCTAGAACAATACCTGTCATATTGTAAACATACATACAAATGTTTTATCCATATATAGCTATGTACATGCTTAGTGACCCAGTGGCGAATGACAGCATGCAAAAATCACTTGGGTTTAGGTTTTCATCTCAAAGAAAGATCAGAGCCAAGCTGACAAATGTGCCAGCCATATGGAAACATAAGCCAAAGCAGGTGGCAGGCTCGCCTGATCTTCTGGCTGTGACCCCAAGCTTCTCCCTCTGCTAATTAACATGGCATTGGCTTGGATCAGATAGGGCAGGAGCCAAAGAGATTTCATTCAGGAGCCAATTTCTTCCAGACCCTTAAACAGCTGGGTCCCAAACCTTCCACAGTGAAAGAAAAGGCAATTTAGAGCTGAGCCTCATATGCACATGGATGTCAAATAATGACTTCTAATGGTCTCATCCCCCAGCCCTTCTGTGCAGGTCAGGAGGTGAGAAACAGCATCCTCTCCCCAGGTAGCTCATGTTTGACAAAATAAGTGACAACCAGCCCTAGAGCAAGTCAAAGAGAATGACGCCTTCTCACCCCAACACCTAGAGTCATAGGGATCCCTTAAGTGGAAAGCAAGGACCTGAGAGGTCCAGTCCTACACCTGTATTAATGGTGAAGGTGATCATGGTCCAGAAAGGTAAAATGATTTGCCCACTTCACTGACAGGACTCAGGTTTTCTGGTTCTTGGTGGATACTCTTTCCACATATGTTGTACCTCCTCAACCAGGAAACTGGTACACTGCTGCTAAGATAGGAATTCAATTGCAATGCTAGATCTGCACGTACTGGGCTTCATTCCAGCCCTGGAGGGTGATGTGGCTTTATCTACCAGAGGCTTGCAGAGCAACGGGGAAGCTGCAGAGCTGGGAAAGGTCTGCAGGAGGTTTGGTTGTATTTCAAGCATCGTTCCTCAGCAGGAGGTGCAGGGTGACCTTGCCCTAGAGGTTCTTCAAGTTGGTTGCATGGAGCATTGTCACCCGCCAGAAAGAGCTGGTGAGCAAAGAGAAGCAGGGGCAGAGAGATGGCATGCTCCAAGTGGCTTCACTCTTGGAAGCTTCCTCATCACAGCTTGGGAATGTTCCTTACTGCGCAGCTGTAGGTGCCACTCTCAGTTTAGTGAAGAAGCCAGTTGGATCTCACTAAGTCTCAGCTCTAAACCAAGGCCCAGATGGATCAGAAGCTACACAGATTCACAGTAGAAAATAAGTGATGTTGTACTCTTAGTTCATTTCCTTTCCAGAACTTTCCTTCCCATCCTATTCAGGAAGCTCTCAGATCTTCACAGCTGTTCATTGCAAGGAGCATAAATTCCAAGGTCAGGTGGGCAAGGCGGAGTGGGCCAGTGATTGTGTCCCCCAGGGGATTGTTTTTAATGGTAACAATGGAAGCAAGTGGAATGGAGAGCTCTCAGAGGTTTCTGCAGTCAAATAATTTGAAGCTTTACAGCAAAATCAAATATTTGCTTTTTCACATGCTTTGAGACCTTCAGCAAATTATTTGACTTGGCATTGCTATGTGAATTATATAATTTATTTGCTGTATATACACAGGGTGCCAAAAATGCATACACATTTTAAAAAAGGAAAAAAACTGCATTAAAATTATAATACTCAATATATACTAATAACAAAAGATGAATACAAGTCACGTTTGAGCACCTCCTATAATTGAAGAAGTCAAACACGATTTGAGTGTTACAATTTTAATACAGTTTATTTCTTTAAATGTGTATACATTTTTTTGGTACCCTCTTTATGCTAATATATTTGTGTATATATACATATAGGTAAGTATGCATATATAACTTTCAGAGCCATACATGTGTATGTAAAAGCTCACAACAACAAAACTTCTTCTGTTTCAGAAGAAACAGAAACTGGGGCTTGCCTTAAGAGCCTATGCCTGAATTAATCTTTGTGACCACAAAAATGACTTCCTCCTGAGAAAGAATAGTAGTGGTGGTGTAACCAAAAGAAGAAAGAAGGAGAGTATGCTGTGTAGATTAAAAATAATCCAAATGCAGCTTTCACAGTCAACTAATAAGTACGTGTGGGGTAACTGTCAGTGCCACCTCTATTTTCCAGAACAGGAGGGATCAGAAGCACATATAAAAGGTCCCCAGCTTGGCTATTTGTTGCAGGCTTCTTTGTAATACTAAAAAATCTGAAATAATGTGGACCCCCATGAGTGGAGGAATGGTAAATTTGATATCAGAGGGTGCCAAAAACGTGCACAGATTTTAAGGAATGTATTAGAATTATAATACTCAATAAATACTGATAATTAAAGGTGAATACAAGTCACGTTTGAGCACCTCTTGTAATTACAGAAGTCAAATGTGATTTGAGTATTACAATTTTAATACAGTATTTTTTTGCCTTTCTTAAAATGTGTATACATTTTTGGAGCACCCTCTACGATGTAATATACGTGGTGGCGCTTAAGATTTTCTGTATAGACAGGGCATGTTATCAAAAACACTTTAAGTAAGCAAGGTTGAGAACAGGAAGTGTAATTTTATAGGAAAATACTGTTGACAGTGGATATCTTGGTTGGGAAGGATCTGGGAGGCAAACAGGAAGAAGGGCGGGATCTACTTGAGTCCTATGGACATTCCTAAATTGTGACCTTTTCCCCCAATAACTTTTTATTGCCTTCATAACTGGGAAAAATAACGAATTAAAAGTAAGATGATAAAAAAAATTTTTAAGGTTCCCAACTCATGTTACACAGCAATTCCCAACCCCGCTCAGCACGTGAGTTTCTCCGTCCCTTCCGGGGTTAGTCACAGACCTAACAAACTTCCTCACAAACCCGCTGTCATCACGACCCCCCACTGGAGGCTACAGCCTCTCGGAGGTCACAGATAAGCTCTATTGTCCAGGAGGGTCTCTCTCCGCAGTGTATTCTGAGATCCCTCCAAGTTCTACACTTCTGGTTCTAGAGTCCACAGAATGAAGAGTTCTGAGCGAGCACTGCCTTTGGCTTCTGTTCAGAGCCATTGCTCCCTGGGGTAGCATTTATCCTGGGATGGGATTGGAGGAGAATGGGGTGGGTAATGGACATGAAAACACCAAACACACTTTTTCCTTGTCCTTGAGAACAATTTTTCTTCAGCCTCACTTAAAGCTTTCCATTTCTAATATTATACCTTACGCGTAGAAAGCAATTTTAACTTCTCTAAGCCTTTTCACATTCGTTATTACTGCTCTTCAAAATAATCCTGCAGAGAGGGTATTATTCCGATACTGAATTTCTGCAAAAGTAAAAGTGCTTCCTGCAATCCATCGTGCCCACTGAAACACAAAGTAGGTGTGTACATGCACAGGCAGGTGTGTGTGCACACACACACCTGCACCAACACCACAGCACCACATGGTAATTTAGCAAAGGAGGGTTGGAGGACCAGCCATAGTGTCGACTTCACTCCCCTTTAGGCTTCATAGTTCATATTTTTACTTAAAAGCTCCACACCCTAGAAATCCTATTTCTTTGAGTGATATGGATCTAATGCTCAGAGCTGTGTATGATACCAAAACAAACACCACTGGCCTTACTAGTTATTGAGAAAGCTACAGTGTAGCTGAACACAAGCTAAAACAGAGATCGGGCAGGCCATGGAAGTTTTAGGGACTCAGAAGAAGCGTGGATAATCTTGCACTAGACCTACTTGGGGAAGGCTTTGTGGCAGATTCAGGACCTGGACTGGATAACTTCAAGGGCTCTATGTGGAGTGAGTGGGGGATGCCACTGTCAGACTCCAGCCAACAAATTTGGAGACAGGACAATGGCAGTTGGATCTTAATAGACTCTCATTGGAAGGAAACCCGTTGCACACCCCACCCCGGCCCTTTTCCATTTGCTCATTCCTTTTGATGTCCTCACAAGTTTGCCAAGTCTCTAGTTTAGTATAGATGCCACCAGGGCCAATGACCTTGTGATCAAATCTAAACATACACCTAGAAGAATAAATGGCTTGCTGGCTGTCAGGTGGGAGTGAGCACAGATACATGGGGATGGGGAACAGAGGGATGAAGCCCCACAAGGTGCCCAGCAGCAGTGACTCACGTGACTACTTAAATAACTCTGGTAACAGAATGGCTGCAAAGTCTGGAAGCATAGATATTCTTCCTTTATCCTGTACTGTAAGGTGGTGTCAATAAGCCCATTATTATGTCTTCACCTGTTGTATGACTTTTCCAGCCATGCTATAAGAAAATGCCACAGATTGGGCCACTTAAACAACAGAAATTTATTTTCCCTCGGTTGTGGAGGGCAGAAGTCCAAAGTCAAGGCAACAGCAGAGTCGCTTCTGAACCGTCTCTCCCTGACTCGCAGGTGCCTTCCTCTTGCTGCCTGTTGACAAAGCCACCCTCTGTGTGTGCACGACCCTGGCATCTTCATCTCTTCTTCTTCTTTTTAATTTAAAGATTAGGGATTGTTTATGTCTATAATTTTCCACTGAATAATTTTAGACTGCAATTGACTAGGAGTAACTAAAACCACAGAAGGCAAAATTGTGGATGAGGAGGAACTATGAAACAGTAGTTTCCACTAATTGTTCAAGCATTTCCCATTGTATCAGTACACTGTACCCCATAAACACATCAGTGTACACAGTTATGACTTAATAAAGAATAAAATAAAAAGATAAAGGACTTTACATTGGCCCATTACACTTATCTCTTCTTATAAGAATGACAGTCAGATTGGAGCAGGGCCCGCCCTAATGCTCACATTTTAACCTAATTACCTCTTTAAAGGCCCACTGCCATCTGAGGTACTGGAGACAAGGTGGTCAGGGCTTCAACATAGGGATTTTTCAAGGACACAATTCAGTCCATAGCACCTGTGTTTCCAGATTTGGTGGCCACCCCGTAAATGTGTAGACAAAAGGGGTAAGGCTCCAGGTTGTACAAGAGGAGTCCCAAAAAATCCTCTTTAGAGCTGAAGCAGCCGCTGTGGATGGACCAGTCCCTTAGCTGCAGAAATGCTGCACTACTTCAGTGTGACCACGCCTGGGTGCACGGTGGCCTTGTAGTACAGACATAGCCTCAGGAACAGACAACCCTGCTTGTCCAGGGGCTATGACTTCCCGGTTCCACTTCTGGCGGTGTGGAATGGATGGGTGATCCTGCCTAGCTCAGAGCCATCCCTTGCAGTGAGTTCTCTTTCTGAACACCTTCCCTGGCCTCCTCCTAAATAATCCCTATGGCACCTTGGATGTAAAACCCTGTGACCTGCCTGCTGACTGCCGATGACGCAATGGTGTATCATTCAGCAGTGATTTGTATGCCAGGCAGGTCTGAACAAAGCTATAAACTGCTCTCTAGACCCAAATGCTGCCGGAGCGTTTAATCTAAGCAAAGGAAGGGTTCGGTACACATCAGCTTCCCAGGTGGACTGTGTCTCTCTTGCCGTTTTGCTCTTTGATGGTTTCCAGGGTTGGGGAGGAGGAAAGGTTGCTGCTTTATGGAGGACTTGGGCTGCTGCTTCTCAGACATCCCTGACACACATAGCCACATGGGTGTCTGTGCACAGCCAGCTTTGCAGCCACCTGTTGGGCTCGTCAGAACAGAGGCCTCTCTCCATGCCAGGGTTAGGGATGCACAGACATCGTTCCTTATTCCTAGGAGCAGAAAATGTCACGCAGATGGATTTCCGGCCTTTGAAACCTGGAGAAATTATATGCCAGTGAAGTTTTGGGCACAACTCGGTCTCATAAGGAGTAGATATTTGGGAAAATGCCTGTGCACACAATATGTAACTGCCTTGAATCCCTGTGAGAACCCTCACAAGGGCCCTGGTTTCCTAGGAGATGGCTTCTGGAATTAGTAAGAGCATTTCTGCTGCCTTAGCCCGAGGCCTAAATTTTAATGCTATTTCTCCACAGAGTCCATTGCTGCGGCAATACTGCTGTGGCTTTTCTGAGAATCCCCAAGGGAGTCGGATCAGGTGCTGCCCTCCCCCTTCCCAGGGAGGGGAATGTAGCAACACCCACTCGGGAGGTGCCACCACATCCTGCATTTAGTGCTCAGAGGTGCGCTGAGCAAGGGGCTAACACCATACCTCTAACACCAGCTTAAGAATATTTTGGTCATTAACCTTTAAGGAGGTACTGGGACAAAACTATTTGGGGGTTACTGATTAAGTATTCCCTGGTGACATTTCAGGATTATGGATGAATTAGCCACTCCCAAATAATGCTATCCTGGCCTGGCATTTCTCAACATCAGGAACACATTCCAGGGAGCCAAGTTTCTGTTTCCACCAGTGAAGGCAGTGTGCTTTCTATCGTGGAATCAGGGATTCACTGAAGTTGACACCACAGTGCTACTTATTTGGTCCCAGAACAGAAAGGAGGACTGTGATGAAACCATAGCTAGGGTGGCTGATTCATCCCTCTGAGCACAGGACTTTCCAGTTTTACAACTAAATGTCTCATGTTCCAGACACCTTCCTTTCTCAGTCCCAGGCAAACTGGGCTGGTTGGTCACTCTACTTGGGAAGCCAGGCTTTGAAGAAATCAAAGAGGTCAGAAACTTAAGGAAACTTGGCTAAAGATCTGTGTGAGACCAGGGAACACCTTGAACATGTTGTGTCCTTGGGGATGGGGTGTGGAGAGAAGGAAATAATTCTATGAATCAATAACATGGCAGCGGGAGTTTGGGTCAGCAGAGAGGAAGATGTTGCCAGAGAGAATGTGCAATGGAGGAGAAGGGGGGAGATGGGAGCGACAAGTCTGAACAGACGGAGAGTTTGAGAGGCCCCCATTGGGCTGGGAGGGCTTGGGAGGCGGGTGGGCTGAGGCCTGGCATCAGGGCAGCTTGGAGACCCAGGAAGAGCTGCCCAAGCAGCAGGACGCCAGGCAACTAAGCTAGCAAGAAAACTGGAATCTAATATTTGGCAACCAGAGAAACATGAATTGGAGATGGCAGTGATGAGGAGGATGTGGAGGAACCTGTATGTGCTATAGGGACAAGCAGCTGGGAGTGAAAACAGTGTCCTCTCTTTTGCTCTCATCGGAGTGGAGGAGCCAGCCGGGGAGCAGCAGCCCAGAGCACTCCCATAGCCCTCCCCTCTTCCAGCCAGGCGTTGATAAGGGCACAGAGACAGGAGTGGCCGGAGCAGGCTGCTAAGTTCCAAGCTGACATCATGGGAGTCCCAAAAGAGCTCCGGGCAGGCATGGTCATGGAAGGAAGCTGGTGCCGTGTTTGAACCAGCACGAGGAAGCACGTGTGTTTACACACCCACTCTCCCCGTCCCTGGCTGAACCTTCCCACCACAGGGGGAATTTACCAAGGGACCCTGGAGCTCAGAGCTGTGCAGGTGCAGCCCCCTGTGTGCCAATAGGTAGTAATAGTGCAGCTCCCCACCTGCAGCCACTTAGGGTGGTGCCGTATCTTCCTTTAACCTGTTTTTCAACTTTTTTTTTTTTTTAATCTCACAGCACGTTTGAACCTGTAGTTAAACTTCTGTGGCACAGTTAAATTATGTTGATCAAAAAAAGGGTAAAAGAAAGAATATACTTACTGTGCTTTTGAATGTCTTTCAAAAATAATTTAATTAATGATCTTTAAAATTTTTCAAAGCACACGTAAGATCCTCTCATGGCACACCAGTTGAAAATCACTACTCTAACCAGGGTCCTGAATGCTAAGCCCAGGCCAGGGAGCGTCCTGGCTCAGAGAGGGAAATTAGTTTTTACTTCTTCATCCAACCAGCTGTGACTGGTTGTAGCTGGTTGAGCAGGAGTCTGAGGCTCCCTCCAAGGGAGGGAGGAGTGAGGGTTGAGATCAATTAGCTCAGTGGTTCTCACCCTTCCTAATGCAGTGACCCTTTAATACAGTTCCTTATGTGGTGACCCCCAACCATAAATTTATTTTCATTGCTACTTCATAACTGTAATTTTGCTACTGTTATGAATTGTAATGTAAATATCTGATATGCAGGATGTATTTCAGCAACCCCTGTGAAAGGGTCATTTAAACCCCTCAAGGGATCGCGACCCACCGGTTGAGAACCCCTGGATTAGCTGTTACTGCCAGAGGAGCAATCCTCGGACTTTGCTGTCCAAAGGACAGTTCCTACAATGACATACCTTTGTTCCCCTTGCAAATGGGTAAGGCCAGTGACTTTCTAAAATGTTCAAATCACTGGAATCCTTTCTTCAATGCAATTTCACATGGAAACAGATCAAAGCAGAGCTTTCTGGCCAAAGAGAGGAGCGAGGGTTGGGAGTCTCTTCTCCCTCCCTCTTCCCCAGAGGCAGTTCTTCAGACATCTCTATGCAAGATGAAAACCACCTGGGAAGGTTCTACTTCAGAAGAGGGCCAGGGAAGATCTCTCTGAGAAGATGACACTGGGTTAAGATGTGAGAAGAGCTATAAGGCTATTCTGAGCACTGGAGTAGCAAGTGCAAAGGCCTTGAGGCAGAGCCAGCTTAGCTAGTTGGACACACAGAATGTTCTGCAGCGTAGCCAGAGTGAAGGGGTGGAGGGGTCAAGGTGACAAGGGAGGCCAGGTGGGTGGGCAGGATCCACTCAGGCAAGCCCACATGAGCACGATACAGGAGTTTGGGTTGTATTCTGAATGTGATAGGAAGCATTGGAGGCTTTTAAGCAGCAGAGACTCATAATCTTATTAAATTTTGGAGTGTTACTGGCCACTCCATGGGAGTAAGAATAGAGGGCAGGACACCAGGGTCTACTACAGTGGCCATGTGAGAAATGCTGGAATCTAGACTCGGGTGGTGGCAGGGCGCTACTATGCTGGGAGGTTAGCAATAGTAAGGGTTGTATGTGGAAGGCTCTCTCACAACAGGCGTGGGGCTCTGGGACAATGGGGCGATCCAGGTGAGGACTTCTGTCTGTTTATCACATCCAGGAATGCTCTTCATCCTTCAAGACCCAGCTTCCCTGGGAAACCCTCCGTGATCCAGCATTGCTATCTGTGCCGGAGAGTTACTCTTACCATTTACTACTTGGTATTTCTTAGTCATGCTTTTTCTGGAGACTACTCAACTTGGGAGGGACCTTTTAGACATCTACTCAAGCTCCCTGTACCAAAGGTTCAGAACCAATAGTAAACCCAGGTCTTTGAACCCCCTGTCTGAGGCTGTTTTCACTTCATCCTCAACTCTTTTCATTTATGCATGTCTCATGTCCCCTCCCAGATAAGCTTTTTTTTTTGTACTTTTCTATTTTGGATTTGATTAAAGATCCCAAAGATCATGTCTCACTGTCTGTTTTATCTCCCTGGCATCTAGCGTAATGCTTGACCCAAACGTGGAAGTTCAACAAGTATTTGCTGATTAGCTGTTCTGCACACCAGGATGCCCACTGTCCAGGAACTCCCCTGCCCCACTTCCACCCCCAACCCCAAGACCTGTCATTGCATCCAGCCGTCCCAACTGCTCTGGCCAGAGTTATGTCTGCCACTGCTTACAGCCAGTGTGTGTGACTACACTGACTTTTGTAGTCTAATTGGAGTTAGGCCCAAACTCCAATCCATGGGGGGCATTACTAAAAAGATATGGCTGTGCATCACTATTTTTATTGTCATCCTTGGATTCTCATTTATCAATAAGTGTTCATAAGAGATAACATGACAGGTCTTAGAGAGCTAGTCCCAATCTACTGTTGTGGGGAGTAACAGGAGAGGAAATAGGACTTCATCTTTCCCACAGAGTAGACTCTATTCTGAGCAGAAGTCCCTTTGTCTGTCTCAGTAGCTCTCCCCAGCCCTGTGCCATTCACCCAGGGGGCCACTGAACTTTGGGTGAAAGGAGGAGGCTGCAGTTCTTTATGCTGTCTCATCTCATGCTATCTTTTAATTGAGACATCCTCTCCAGCAGAGCCACTTAAAATCTGTATTTATTTCCCAGGGGATCCCCCTGTCCCCCAGCCTTAATGTATTGGTGGGCGGGGAGGGTATTCTGCACCCTACACCCCAACTCTGCCAGAAAGAGTTGTTGTTCTTCACACTGGACAGAAAACCATGTCAAGCAGGGTCCCTGGCTGGCTGTCTCCCCTTTGTCCCCCACTCCTCAGGGCTCAGTTGATGTTTGTCAGACCACATGGTTCTTTAAGCTTTCAGAATATGGTGCTAACAATGGCAACACCTTAGTACATTCCATCTATTTATTAAGGATCTGCTATGTGTCTCTGTTTCTAATTACTAATACACATCTTCAAATTTGAATTTATAAGTGGAGAAGTACAGAAAACTGTATAATCCTTGCTCATGTTCTACATAAACAGTAGTTTTTATAGGAACTAATAAAACCTCTTCTAACTCCACCCTCCTTTTCACGTGGAATTTCCCAGCAAGTTGCTTAGTGAGAGCCATAAAAGGGTTTTCCCATCCCTTGGGAATTTCCCATGGGAATATTGGTGAAAGCAAACAAACAAAAGGAATTTTAATAGATTCCTTGAAGGCAGGGAGATCCCCCTCGTAAGCGCCATTAACAGAATGACAACTTTGGGTCATTTTCAGTTGGTAGTTAGGCCCCCATGGACCTAATCTCATCAGTGTCCATCTCCCACCCGCATCCTGGGTGTCTGGTCCCCCCACTTGTGGAAGATGCTGTGAGGATAGTGTGTATCAAGCTTTTCCAGTTACTGGCAGCTTGGGAGGACCACACCCTTCTTGAGGTTGACGTTCTCTCCCAGAACAAATCACTAGATTGACCTAAGAGGATACTACAGCTTTCAATGAGAAGAAATGTCTGCATTTTGTGTAGTATTCTATGGAGAAACAGTTTGTCTAAAGTCCTTGGGTGACCCCAATCATATTCCGAGCTTCGGTTGATGAGGTGATGACTCAGACCACATCTCTGGCTCAGAATTTTCCATCAGGCTCCAGATCTGGGTTTCCAAGAACCTTGAACACCCTAAGGGCAGCACGAACTTGAACTTCCCCCACTTTCCCCCCACTTCTTGTCCTAAATCTAAATTTTGGTAAATTATAGCATTCATTGCACATCCAATGATAGGTTCCCAAACCAGCAATTGGAAGTATATCCACAGTAGGTGGGGCAGGAGCAGGCCAGCTTTGGTTTGTTGGAATCTGGAATTTTTAAACCTAATGTCAAGACAGAGTTTTCTTTTGCATCTCCCACCCCAGGCAATTGCTCTCACCTTGCCTGTGTCCTGAAGGCTGCTTCCTTCCCTTCTACTGCCCAGGTGATACAAAGCCCGTCAGTTCCACACAGGGTTCAAACAGGGCTCAAAGGTGCCTCTGCTTTCCGGAAGAGCTTTTGAGTCAGAACGTCTGGGCTGAGACCTGTCCACCCTGGGAACCGTCAGAAAATCCAGTCGGAGACGTAGGGCACAGCATAGGGAACTGTGATTCTCTGTGACTCCCTCAAGTCTGGGAACCCTGTTCTTACAAACAGTGATGGTGCCATGTGTGTCTGTATGCTGTTGGTGGCCACTACACACACACAAATACACCTGTGTGCACACACATACACACAAACACACACATTTTTGTGTCTGGGTCCCCCCTACAAACAATTGTTAACTAAACAGTCATCCTCTAAGCCATTAGAAGCTCCCAGCTCTGCCCCCGCTGTGCCAGACCCTCCTTCCTTCTCCCTAAGGACAGCAGCAGCCTCCTACCTGGCTGCTCCCTGCCTCTGGCCTGTCCCGCCACACTTCTGAATTGGCAGTTTTTACAAATGCGGATTAGAAGTCCCAAAGTGGGCTCAGTGCCTGTAGCTCAGCGGCTAGGGCGCCAGCCACATACGCTGGAGCTGGGGGGTCCTAATGCAGCCTGGGCCCGCCAAACAACAATGACAACTACAACCAAAAAATAGCTGGGTGTTATGGTAGTGCCGGTAGTTCCAGCTACTTGGGTGGTGGGGGCTAAGGCAAGAGAATCGCTTAAGCCCAAGAGTTTGAGTTTTAGGTTGCTGTGAGCTGTGACACCACAGCACTCTACCCAGGGTGACAGCTTGAGACTCTGTCTCAAAAGAAAAAAAGAAGTGCCAAAGTGGCTTGACCCACGTGAAGCTCAAACTTCCCTGCTCTGAGAATAATGCTCACCCCAGCCTTTGGGGCTCCCTTCGACCCTCCTCTGACAGCCACTCCTCAAGCCCTTCACCATAGGAACATCTTCAGAGCTAAATCTTTGTTCCCAGGTGAGATTATTTTCTTCACCTAAAATGAAATCACTGTATTAGAGGCCTGAATATTTTATCATCACTTTTCTATGAGGAACACTGGTGTAGACTTGTCCTGGAGTCTATAGGGTGGCCCATTTTACTGCTCCCTTACTAATTTTGGAGGTGATTATTAAAAAACACAAAGCAAAAGAAAACAAAACAAAAATAAATTTGCTAATTTAATTTAATTATACTCTGCCACCCAGTTTTTTTTATTTCAAATTTAATTTTAATTTTTTACTTCTATTATTGGTAAAATTGAGTATTCTTCACATGTATTACCCATTTGTGTTTCTTCCTCTGCTGTCTGAACTGTGGCCTGTTAAGTTTCATCTTTCTTCAATAAAAACATTTTTCTAGGTGGTGCCTGTAGCACAGTGGTTACGGCGCCAGCCACATACACCGAGGCTGGCGGGTTTGAACCCGGCCCGAGCCTGCTAAACAACAATGACAAATGCAACATAAAAAATAGCCAGGTGTTGTGGCAGGTGCCTGTAGTCGCAGCTACTTGGGAGGTGGAGGCAAGAGAATTGTGTAAGCCCAAGAGTTTGAAGTTGCTGTGAGCTATGACACCACGGCACTCTACCAAGGGTGACAAAATGGGACTCTGTCTCAAAAAAACAAAACAAAACATTTTTCGAATCCAGCAGTTCCAAATTGTAGTCACCCAACCAGCATCGGTGTCCCCCAGGACCTTGTTCATAATGCAGATTCTGAGGCCCCACCCAGACCTACTGAACCAGAAATTGTGGAGGGGTCGCCAACATTTTTGGCACCAGGAACTGGTTTTGGGGGGGGAGCAGGAGGTGGAGCTCAGGCAGTGATGCAAGCTTTGGGGAGCAGGGCCCACTCCCTTCTCCTTACCTCCTGCTGTGTGGCCTGGTTGATTTTTACCAGGCCACTGACCAGTTCCAGTCCAGCACCCAGGGATCGGGGACTGCAGCTGTAAAGGAATATCCCGTAGGGTTAGTGTCCCATGGAGAACACTTTGGACACAATGTGTCTTATAGGAGAAAAAGAGAAGATTTCCAGGATTTGGACAAGTTTTTAATGAACAGATTAAAGGGAAACCAAATATTTTATGAGATTTTATGTATAGGAAAGAAAAAAGATGTTTTTCTCTTTAAAGAAGTAGCAAACAGGAGGTGTTTTCTGCATCTCCAAAGAAAGACAATGAATTTTAACTGCTTTAGGAAAATCAACTGGATGCTTTTCTGCATCACTCTATCCTACACAAAACTCTGATGAGATATCTTGCTGGTATTCTCCCAGAATTTCTCCTGAGGAAGGGGAGACTTCCTCAGTTTGTCCAAGACTGGGTAATTATTGGAGAGTTACAGAAGTACATGAGTATCCATCAATACTGTTCTCCTCCCCATGAGCATTTCCAGATAACTGACCTTGCTAATAACCTGATCTTACCGGGACCTTCTCAGTTTTCCTACTCAAGAATGTTGAAAATGTAATCATCCTAACTTTTCTTTTTCTCTCTTCCTCTCCTCTTCCCACTCCTTCTCCATTACCCCACCCCATATTTTTTCCCTTGTTCTCCAGGAACCTTCTGCATCATTTCACTGTGCACCTGTGTGGCTGGGATCAACTTTGAGCTGTCACGCTACCCACGCTACCTGTATGGACTTCCCGACGACATCAGCCATGGCTATGGCTGGTCTATGTTCTGTGCATGGGGGGGCCTGGGCCTCACACTAATCTCGGGATTCTTCTGTACCTTGGCCCCTTCTGTCCAACCTGTCCCGAGGACCAACTGCCCTAAATCCAGACCCGAGAATGGGACAGTGTGCTAAAAAAACAAACCCATACATATATATATATAAATATATATATAATATACATATATAAAACAAAACTAAATCAAGATGATGCCAGTGCCAAGGTAGAGTTGAGCTGGCTCAGGCACCTGCATCTCGCCGGACTTTGTGTTGCCTCATCACTGAGATGGGGAACGTATCCCCATCGCGTGGCTCTTCCATCAATTCTTGACTTTCGGCTACATGATTTCTTGAAGACAGAGCAAACACCACCACTTGCGATAGCATCTTGATCCCCATCACTCACAAGGACGGGGTGGTGAAGGGACGGTGGTCGTGGTCTGAGGCAGCGCAGATGTAGAGAAAGAAGTTGCCACCCCCCACCAGTCATATCACAGGCAAACAAAGCCCTTAGGTCATAGAATGGAACCACATCGTTGAGGCCATTTTCAGAATCGCTTCTCCTGCTCTTCCTGTTTTGATTTCCTTCCTGGCCCACCAGCAACACACAAGGAGTAGAAGAGAAAACAAACGGAGATGGACATTTTTCTCTTCGCTGCCAAACTTTTGGACAAAGTTTCAGAGGTGGGAAGGGGAGCGAACATGCTGAGAGGCAAGATCTGCATCAACAAGAGGACCCATCAGCGGCTGCTCAGAGACCCAGTCTTACCTTCCAGCTGCCTTACACCCAGTGCAAAGGAAGCCGCCCTGTCCCCAGCCCCCTGCACTCCCTGGGCAGACCGGGGCCTTGGAGCAATGCTGTGATGTGTGTGTGTGTGTGTGTGTTTGTGTGTGGGGGTGGGTGGTTTCTGTTTTTCTTTTCCACCTTTTAAATGGAACTAACTGCATCATGACTATTGTCTCTGTATTTCTGTAGAGGTGTCACAGCCCTAGATGGAGGCCCAGAGACCTAGGAAGTGTCATGGAGGGCAGAGTCAGGGCTATGTTGGGGCCAGTTCTGCAGCTACAGATCCGTGGAGTGTGTGTGTGCGCGCGCGCGCACGTGTGCATGTGGTGGATGTTTGCTGAGTGTGGGGTTTTATTGTTTGTGTTGTATTTTTTTTAATTATTATTTTTGGTACAGCTGAAATTCCCCGAGGGCAGAACCAAGAACAAAACCACGGGGCCACAGGACCCTGTGGTTCTTCATATTTGAGACTCTGCACGATTTAGTCCTCTAATTTTGGAAGTTAAAGACACAGCTGGGCACAAAAGCGGCGAGAGAAGAGGGGAGACACACGGTTCAGGAGAGAGAAGGGATGTTGCCTCTGGTTGCTGTCATACAAGTATGTGTCCCAAACAGGACTGTCACTCTCCATCACAGGTGCTGTCCTTTGTCACTGGACATCTGCCCTTGTCCTACGGGTGACCTCTGTGCAAATGAAAAGAAATGGGTCCCATACCTGTGTTCCCAGGGGCTCACGTTTGTATGACATTGTGTAAATTAACGGAATACTCTAGACTCCATCCATCCTCTTCCTCTTGATATTCAAGGCCATGAAGTCCAAAATAGTTGTCTTAGTGGCTAGCACCCCAAAAGAGGTAAATAAATCCACCCCAGTGACACTGGCACTGCTGGTGTCAGGGAGTGGAGGAATCAACCAGAGCTGTGGTGGTGGGAGCAGAGTGGCCAGGGGCAGCTCACAGTGACCCCAGGGACCTGCTGGTGCTGAGCAGCACTGGGGAGGCAAGGAGAGAATCCCTGAGCTGGTGCAGCCATGGTCAACCATGTAGCCGAGAAGTCCATTATTTCATAAGCAAACACACGTTGGCCACTTCACCAACCACTCAGCAGCCTGCCTTCTGTGCCATGTACTTGGCCTCATCTGCCAGTCTCCATCTTTTCTCATGTACTGTCTGCTTACCTTCTCTCTCTCGATCCACCACCCTCATCTGTTCTTTTTTACGGCGCGAATGTAATTCATATCTGGATATGACAGGACATCCAATGTGTATGAATGGGCTCGAATGTGAGTCTCTGTTTGTGTGTATCTCTCGGGTGCATTTTGTGTACATTTGTGCCAGTACGCACCTGCACACACGTGTGGGGCCACTACTCAAAAATTCCTTTGCCGGGACGCTGGTCACCTTCTGAAAAAGGTCTAGTGTGTGAGTGCCCTGTGTATGGGTGTGCTGGGAGGTGGGATGAGCTAACAGGAAATGCCGTCAGCTTCCAACTGAGGTGCTAAGGATTATTTTTAAAACAAAGGATTTATTCTATTGGGAAGGGAAATAATTTTCAGGAAAACCCAGTTTTTCAATTGGGAATTTTATTTTCAATTTTCTTTGAAAAATTAGATTTCTCCCTTAATGGGAAGGGCATATTTGGGCTTAAGGAAAAGTGAAGAAAAGTATCTCAGATTGAGAGGCCTTGTGTCTTCCTTCTAAGCCTCTTGAATGGCTTTGCCAAGGCAGGGACAGGCAGGGGTCCATAGCATCTGTTTGAGGCAGAGGGCTTGTCTGTATAGAGCAGACCCAAATTCCAACTGTTTTCCAATTACAGGAAAGTAGGGGGGAAATTCTGTATGGGACAACCATTTTAACTTTTCGTAAATAATCATGCTTGAGAATACTGGCTCGTTGACCTACCATTAATGATACCCTCTTTTTAAAAAATCCCATAATTTCCATAAATAGATCGTCTGCTCTATCCAATTACTTATCTTTATGACAGACCTTTAATAAAGCTTAATGCATATTTTTGAAACCTTGAGCATCCCTGAAGTGTTAGGAAGACTCCCAGAAAAGTGTAAACCATCTCAACTCACCATCAGCAGAGCAGGGGCTTCGACTGACTTTTTTGAGAGTAGGGTGGGATAGCTGCAGAAAGACACACTCCAGGGTCCTGCCGGGGAGCAAAACACACCCGTCACGTGGCAGGATGGAGGGCCTGTACAGGTGACAAGTCCTAGCCAGTGGGAGAACTTGCCCAGGTGACCTTGATCCCTCTAGCTAGAGATCAAGGGCTTGGCTAGATTAAAACATGCAAGTCCAAGCAGTTACTGATGTTTCCTCGCTGTGAGGTGGCTGAGGAAGGTGAGGAGAGAGGACTTGAGAAGCCCTGGAGGTCAGATTGTGCTAACTCCAAGTCAAAGTAGTCAATAGCCCCACTAACCCCCCAGCCTCCACCTCAGGTCAAGTTCACATTCTTTACTGGAGTGTGCCTGTGGGGTGCAGGAGCACGTATGTGCTTTGCATTCTGTGTGTCAACTTCGAGCAACCTCATCATTTTCTTTTCTACCCTGCTAGCCGGGGATTCAGGAAGGTTGGGGTGTCTGGCTGGAGAGGGGTCTCATATCTTTCTTTCCTCATTTTGGGTGTCATTGTTTCTACTTCTGATTCCTTTTTCTGTCACTCCACTCATCCTACTTTGCTTCTGCATCAAGTTTGGTCAATTAAAATAGTTAAGGGATCTGTCTAGAGAGAGGCACACAGGCTCTAGGCAGTCTCTCTCCTGTTTGTTGCGGCTGTAGGTTTCAGGTCTGTGGCTCCCTGGAGGTCAAGTATGAAAAATCAAATCTGTGCCTGTTCCAGCTTCAACCCTTCTCCAAGCCTTAGGCTTTTAACAACGCTGCCCTTTCAGCTTCAGGGATCATAGAGTCACAAAGACGGGACAGCTCCAAATTGGGACACAGCCCCCCTTGATCATCCTGGGCTCAGGGGTGCTTTGGAATAGTCTCCCATTGTGGGTGAGTGGTTCTGCCTAGCAATGCTTGCCTTTATTCTGATAAGAGGAGAGGCCAACACTCTGAGCCTGGGCCTTGCACCTCAGCATTCACTCACACTCATCTTAGGAGGGACACTTACTACGAAAGCACCCCACGTGGCTATCCTGATGGAAGGAGGACCACCAGAGTCAAATTCAGAATAATGAACTCAAGTTCATCACCCAGAGGCACTTAAAACTGACTCTATCTTCATCTGGATTATTTGAGAGTGTTAAATAGGTGATTTTCAAGTATCTGGGGGAAGGAGTGGGAAGAAATACACTCTGGTCATCCTTCAGCGTGGTTTGTTTGAGATACATGGCTGATTCTTGTAGTTAAAGTGAAAATGTTCCCTCTGCTCTGGGGGGGACTAACCACCCTAGCAGATACATCCTGCCCTTTCCAGGGAGATATGAAGAGTCAGAATAAGAGGTGATTTCACCTTAAATAGAAACAATTGGTGCACACCAGCTGGTTTCTCTTCTGTGCCACCTTCCAGCTGGTATACAACAGAGTCAGGGGACAGATTTTTTTAAGCAATCCCACCAGAGATGATGTACACAAATGATCCTGTTGTCTCTCTCAAGCACTCAGTTTCTTGGCTCTCTTTCCATTGGTCCTGCTGTGGTGCAATGTGTTTCTTAAGTACTATTCCTAGTTCTTAGAATTCATTATTATTGGATATTGGATTTTGTTCCTGAATACCATGTGCTCATTTTAAAAAATTAGAAAAAATACCAAACGAGGCTAAAAGATTGTTCATAATTCCATTGCTTTGAAGTATCTGCAATGTGCCCAGTCATAATGGTCATAACCTCAAAACTTCCCCAGGGAGTGGTTGTCCCCTGGATTGGCAGTTGGGGCCATGTGAGCCATCTGTGACCACAGAGCCACACTGGTCTGCACCAAGTTGATCCCACGTTCTTGGCAGTAGGAGCACAGGGCTCTGAGGCCCCAAAGCTAACAAAGAAGCCTGGAAGCTCAATTTCAGAGCTTAGGGGGCAGGATGGAACAGGGCTAAAAGAATCCTATTTGGGACTGTCTTGCTTTTCTTATTTCTTCTGCTGCTTTTTGTTCAGGAGCCGTCCCAATCTAGTCCCAGGTGTAAGAGCACCGCAGCCAGAGTAGCTCACTCACTAAGCTACACGAGCGGAAGGCCGTTACTGTAAATTTCATCTCAGCTCTGCACTGAAGTGATTCGTGACTCTGGCACTGTGTCTTCTCCATACTTGAACTTCCTCATCTACAAAATGAGGAGAGTGATAACACTTTACCTCGCGGTAGATTAAGGGTGACAAAGAAATCGCAAAGTGATCTGCAGACACCAAGTGTCATGTCAGTTATGTGCTGTTCAAATTATCTTACAGCAGCCGAGCCCCCGCCGAAGTGGAATTCTTCTGTCTGGGTTCTGTGCCTTACTGCTGAAAGGACAACCCAGACTGGGAGGTGATCTTGGTGGCTGAGCAGGACTGTATCTATTGTATCTATTCAATGGAAGTACAGGCAATTTTATTCTTCATTCAGGTCCCTCAACAAAATTGGCTCCTTAATTTACTTCACCCATCCCCAGACTTCCTTCCTTTTGTTCAAAGCCAATTTTGCAAGGGAGACCTTTTTCCTCTTAATTATTCCCAGAGATGATCGAATGAGGAAACCATCTGGGGCAAATAGCATATATGAGCTGAAACAGCGAACTATTATCCAAGGCCCAGGGTCGGTGCCTTATTATTATTTTTACAGTCCTTCTGACATTATTTCTAGCTGTATGTGCCCAGATTCTGAAAAGTTTTTAATGATCTTTCAAGTTTAAGATGAGAACAAGTTTCAAGGAGCTGGGGTCTTCTTTCTCTTGTCAGTTGGTGAAGCCAGTGGCTTCATTGAAAATGTGGGCTCTCATAGGAAGTCTGTGGATGGCACATTCGTCTGGACACATTCTGGTTGTGACCCTGTTTGGAAAAAACAGAATCCTAAGTTCTGAACGAGAAAGGACTGCACTTCCAAAGGGTCTCCACATTTTCTCTTTGACAGTGGATCAAGTTTCAATGTTAGGGTGAGACTTTCTCCAAGGGGTGACCAGGTCATTGCTGTCCATATAGATAGAGCCCAGCCAATACCTGGGGAACCACCTCACTGCAGAGGGTGTTTGCTAAGTTATGATAAACAAAAACTGTAAATGTGGGAGTTGCACAGCAAAAGCTCCAGCCGGCCATCTCTCTGACGAACACCAACCTTGGCACCTTCTCTTCTTCCCAAGGACAGGGTGCTGCCCTTAAGGAACTCCATGTCCCCCTCTCCTCTCCTGGACCCCATTTCTCCCACTGGCTAAGCTTTCCTTTCTGGGTCACCCATAGACCTAATTCAGTCTGTATGTGCCAGTGTGTCTGTGTTGTGAGCGTGACAATGACTTTTGAGTAAAGAGCCTTCACCAGATCATTCTTATACCCTTTCCCATCTCCACCCCTGGTGTGACTGTTTTGCTATTCCAGACTATCTGTAAAAATGTATAAATAAAAGTGGAAACTGAAAACAAAGGGGAAGAATATTGAGACTAAGCAAATGCAATGATGTAGTCCTCAGTTTTCTGAGGACTTGTGTGGACTGCCCTAAAATCCTGATTCCAGGTGGGATTTAAAGGGAGGGTAGCCATTGGCACAGGAGTTTTTTTTTTTTTTTTTTCTGGTGGTTTCTCTCAATCACTAGTGTCTGCTTAGAACTTTTCTGTTCTAAAAGTTTTTGCCTTTAAAGTAAAATAAATTTCCCAAAAAGTAAAAGCAAATCAAAGTCTGGGGAGGGGGGTCATAGCAAAGGTCAACACAAAGATTGATTCTGGGGCTGCGTTAGTGGCTTTGTCTGTGGGTCACTCGTGGCCTTGGGCGAGTTTTGTTACCTCACTGTGTCTCCACATCCTCTTCAGCCAAACAGGGAGCAGGGGGCCTCCGGAGCTCCTGGGGTGCCAAGTCTCCTTGTCTGTTCTGCTGCTATTTTTAGAGAATTTGAGCCCATGCTGGCGTGTGCTTACTGCATGGAGGTAAATTAGGCGAGTTTTTCTCCCTGCTATTCCTGCCCACGTGTTCACCCCTCTGAAAGTAACCTCACGCTAACAACCAGTTTGTGCTCAGAGTCCAAAGTCTTTTATCTACCTTTTCATTCTCAGATGCCTTTGCCCACCCACTTTGACGATCTCATTTTACTATCTCTACTGACAGAGCTTTGCTGCGCTGGGCTTGGGTAGGAGAAAGAGCATCAAAGGAAACGATGCATGTGAATTGCTTTATAATCTATGACTCACCACACAAAAGTGGCTCACACTGTCACGATGTCCGAAGTAGGGAGTCTGGCCAAGGGATACTACCAAGTAGGAATGAAGACAGCAGTGGTGGTGGGGTGGAGGCATGGGGCAGAAGTTGGGGGTTGAGGTAAGACAAAGGGACCGATGGAAGGAGAAATAGCAGAGTTGCCAGAGTGTTTTTAATGTGGTGGCAGAGAAGGACCCCCTGAGGCAGTGATTCTGAAGCGAGAGGAAGCAGGAAAGTGGAGCAGGGAATGGGTAATCTTATACCGCAAAGAGCTGCCTTCCCCAGGACCAAGAGGACAGCTTACCAGAGAGGGGCTGCACACCAAGCTTGGCCAGTGGCTCAGCCACCTCCTCCACCCCGAGGCTACAGACACCTTCAATCCAGACTTCCCTCTCCTCTGATGGTCCATGGTGATACTTTGTGGGACCATCTAAAAAGCCAATTTAGACCAACCCTGTCCAGCAGAAATACGATGCAAGCCATGTAGGCAATTTTAAATATCCTGGTAGCCACATTTTTAAAAGTCCAAAGAAACAGGCAAAGTTAATTTATATTTTAACCCAACCTATCATCACTTCAACATGGAATCAACATGTAAAATTACTGAAATATTGCATTCTTTTTTTTTTCCAATGAAATCTTCAAAATTCAGTGTGAATTTTATTCTTAGGAAACATCTCACTTTGGACTAGCAACATTTCCAGTACTCAGTGGTCACACGTGACTAACTGGTTGCCATATAGGACAGCGTAGACCTAAGCTCTTCATCAGGAGACGGGTGGGACACCTCTCCCAATGGGTTACTCATTGTCATAGATCTTGTGACAGCTAATGGAGGCAGGGGGCTGTACTGGTCTAGAGCAGAGAAGCAAAGAGCTATGTCCAGCCGAGCAAAGAGCTACCGTCTCAGCCTCTGAAAGTTCACCTGCTTAGTAAGAGGAGAGGGCCATTGTTGTGGAGGGCCATCTGCCCCAGAGCATGTCAGCTCTGCCACTGGGTGTGGCTCTGATTATCTGTCCTGGTCCTAAAGGCCAAAGCAGGTTGTATTCTTCAGCAACAGGAGCATCAGACACTCAACCACGGCCCCTTCCTCTTACTGTGGGGTCAGGGGACAGCCAGGCCTTCTCTCTCTGTGTCAAGAATAAAGATCTCTACAACCTTATGTCATCTGGTCCAGTCATGCCACCAATATCTGGAGCTGTTTTCTCAATCCCTTAATTTCCTTGAATTTTTATCTTCAAGTCAAATGCTCAAAGGGAGATACACTGGGAAGAGCAGTGGCCACAGGTAGACTGGGTCTCCTAGGAGGTAGCAGTGACAGTGACAAGTTCTATTCTTGCACCGGGACTCGGCCCACCATTGTCTACCTCTCCTCCCTGCCTGAAAACCTCCCTTAGGATTGAAGAAACCTCTTTTGTTTGGGAAAAAGACAAGTATGGAGATCTTAGTGCAGAGAACAGAATAAAATCCAAGCAGCCAATCCCTGGGCATTCTCAAAGCATTTCAAAGAGCCAGTTTGACAAGATTTGATTTATTTAAGATATAACATTCTGAGCCCTGTGTTACAAAGCAAAAGAAAATGAGCTGATTTGGTGAGTATGTTGTCTATAAGGCCATTAGGCAGGGACCACAGTTGAGAGAACTCTCAAACACCTGGAGTGTTATGGCCCACCTGGTTATTGCTCAGTCAATATCGATTTATTTACCTTTAATTTGCATAGTGCTTTCTGATTGGTTAGACAAGGAGTGGTGTGTACTACAGGATTCTAACAATGCCTCTACCCTTGGAGGTAGCAATTCCTGTGGTTATTGGTGCTAAAATAAGATTAAATATTATGTTAATTCGTTCTGATAATGATGTGAATACATGTGTTGTTTAATCTTAACAAGAATGCTACATCTTATCAGATCTATTGTACTGTCTGTTTCTTCTCATAATTAATTACAGGAAAGGTGATCCAAACCAGATCTTGAAACTATCGTGATATTCTGAGAGGTGAACTTAACAGGGAAGTGGGAGGGGGGGAATGAAAAGGGAAATTGCCAGGTTCCCAAGACTTTGAAAGGACTGATGAAGCAGAGAGCATTTGGGGACTTCACTGAAACTGACTGCATCTTGCAATTTTCTTTTTCAAATTGGCAGAAATATTGTATTTCCATCGATTGAAGAAAAAAAGTGTCTGGTAATTAAATGACTTGTTCATGGAAAAAATAAAAATAAATAATCTGTCAGTTGTGGAATGTAAACTGATTAAACAATTAAATAAAGAAGATCATGTTGTGTGTTTTAAACAATTGTGTCTGCTTGGGGGAAGGGCAGGAGGAGGGAGGGAAAGAGGCTGCAGGAATAGATGGAGAATAATATTTTTCCCTCAGGTTTTGAATAGGGGAAAAAGTAATACAACTGTTACGTAGATAGTCAACTGAAAACTCTAATCCACAAGGAAATAAACAGCAAACATTTCAATCCTGTCTAGGCCAAAGGTACATGCTTTGAGTTGGGTAAGAGGAGAAAAAATGAAAAGGTAATCAGAAGAAAAGAAGGAAACTATTGTTTTTTTCCTCCTATAACTGGCATTAGTAATGCTTTTTAAGGCTTTAATAAGATGCTAGAATTGCTAGTTACATTCCAGTTCCTGAACCCATTTATTTCATAGTTAACAACAGAGTAATTTCTCTCCTGGTCTTCATTATCTTTGCCCCTAATTCAGCACCACAGTTCCTTTCTAACTGTCTACCTCACAGAAGTTTCCTGCTCACACCCAGGGGAAACCTAGGGAAGAACATTGGCCAATTGGAGGCAGGTGCTGTATGGAATAGTGTATCTCAATCGGCATCTCTAGTTTCCCTCGAAAGAAACAGTCTATGTCCGGCATAAGTGGGAAAGTCATTTCCGGTGAGACTGGAGCTGGAAGCCTGTAGGGCAGTCAGGACGAGGTGGGCAGCTGAGCTGCCAGAATCCCACCCAGGCCAATGTCTAGTGCAGCTGTTGGCCTCTGGACACCACAGCCTGAACAGCTGCTGCTACTGCCCTTAGCCTATGACCCGCCTTTGCTGCCACCTCCACCAGAATGAATCTCCAGCTCCCTTCTTCTTTCAGGCAGTAGCTTTGTGTCAGAATCTCGGGTGGGTGCAACATCAAAGGAGGCTGGCAAAACAGGTGTAGAATCTATTAATCATCTCTCTGGGGTGTGAGCTCTGTCTCCCACCAAGATACACAATTCCCTAAACCTAGATGCTGGGCAGCTAAAAAGGGGGAATTCCCATTAGAAGTGGGATACCTGAGGGAAAGGAAGGGCTCTGGAATGAAGAGCTATGCTGCTGCACCTTGGGCTGATAGATCGAAATGGTAGTCAAGTGGGTGTGGCATAAATCATGACACTTGTCAGGTCATAGCTACTATCAGTGTCATGGCGACTATCCTGGGCAGAAAGGTGTGAAGTGCTGAGCACTGTATGAGCAGATCTGCGTGGATTAGTCTGGTAGAGGCACACTAATATCAGCTATGAAATTAAGAAAAAGAGAGGCATCCTAGAGGTAATGGAAATACACAGCAAAACATTTCAAATTGAGTGCAGGTCACAGGCAGGTGCTGTATGGAATAGATGAGGGAAGGTTTCACAGGTGGAGAAGAACTTGAGGAAATGGAAGAGCAGAATCCTGAGCCCCCCCAATACACACACACACACACACACACACACACACATACTTTCAGGGACACAGAGCTTCTGCCCTGGCTGGGGCAGGAGTGAGTAGGATAGGGAAGATGCTTGCACCAGATCTCAAGACTTCGCACTGCAGCACTCTGACCAGGGTGGGTGGGGTCGCCTGCTGCTCTCCAAGGCAGAATGCCCCATGCCCTGTAGGCAGCCTGGGGTAAGCCACAGAGTTTGTTCTTCTTTTTCTAAGGAAGCACAACTTTGATTTCTGTGTCTTTGATGAATTATGCAATCCACAGAGCTTAGCAGACAACTGGCTTTATGGGAAACTTACCTACTACCCTTCATCTCAGCCCCGGGCCTCTGGACACAAGTATCCCCACAGTAAGAGCTATTTAAATAATGGCAGAAAGGCAGCTCTGAGGTCTGTAACCAAGTTCCTGAAATACCCAGGGTGGTCTGTGGTAGGGCGCTCTCTTCCAGGAAGCCTTCTTTCCCTGAATGCCCACCTAGGCTTAGTGCCCTTTCCCTGGTCCCATAGGACCATACTACGTGTGTCTGTCTTGTGACACTTAGCCCTTCCAGATGAAATTAGTGCTTTCCTTGGATCTTCTCAGGAACTAAGTTGTCTTGAAGAGCAGAGAGTGACTTACTCATCTCTGTATCCCAATGACTAGGAGCGCCTGGTGTCTAGCAAGTGCTCAGGAAATACTTACTGAACTGAACCAAGCTGAAGTTGTCCCCCATCCAAACCCTCAAGTTGGTCCTTAACGAGTAGTATTAAATTCTACTTTAAGTCACTGTTATTGGGAGTCCCCAAGACCACCCCCGCAGACTCAGTGATTTGCTTGAAGGACTGATTGAACCCACAGAAGCCGTTACATTTGCACTGGAAGGACAGAGATCAAAATCAGCAGAGATAAACGACACATAGGACAGACTTTGGAACAGACCAGACACAAGCAGGTCTCCAGGAGTCCCCTCCAGTGGATTTATATAGACAGCACTTAATTCTGCATGACAACACAGAAGGAGTATTAGCAACCAGGAAAGCTCATCTAGTTTTGGTGTCTAGGGATATTTGGGGTGGGGTTTGGGAAGTTAATCACTTAGGCATGGAGCGCCACGTGGCTGTCCTCAGTTACTTAGTCTCCAGCCTACTAGAGGTCAAACTGATTGATACCCCATGGCCAGCGTTTCCACCATAAATCACATTGTCAGCACAAACTGTCTGGCATAACCCAAGGCAAATCAGGTAAACAAAGGCACTCTCATCGGACAGATAATCCCATGGTTTTGAGCTTATCCCCAGGAGCCAGTCAAGGTCCACATCTTACCTTGGAATGTACAGAGTGGGGACAACACAAGCCTGCTGAGTTAGCCTTCTACTGCACGCTATGCTATGTGATGAGCTAGATGACACAAAACTCATCCCTGTCCATGTTATAGCTCCTCCCCAGGTAATCTAGATTCCTTCCCCTTCCTCTTGACCATCTGCAGACAAGCCCGGGGCACGGCCTTCTTCCCAGGTCCTTTGCGTGACTTCTTCATCCAGTGGTCTCTCTTGTGTCGTCTCCTTCTCCAGCAGTCCATGTGCCCTTCACAAGGGGCCGGGTGAGGGGTGGAGTAGGACGGGATGGAAGGAGGACAGGTGCTTGAGCCTTTATGCAGAATTGGGTTTGAATCCTTCCCCATACAAGCTGGTTCCTTGCCAAATGGGTATTCCGACACCTACTTCCCAGACTGCTTTAGAAAGTGGAAGCCTTAACAAATCTGAGTGTGTGGCCCAGAATCCTTTCTCAGCACCTGCCAGCCTCCCTTCACTTCTCCTGCACCATTTGTCTTTTTTCTTTACTAAGCAAGCTCTAGATCAGTGGTTCTCAACCTGTGGGTTGCGACCCCTTCGTAATAATGCAAATACATCGCAGCATTAGGAAGGTTGAGAACCACTGCATCTTCCCCCCACCGAGAAGGGTTTCTGAACCCAAACCTGCCCAAGGCTTAGCAGCCCTCCAGTAACCACTCAGTGGCACACTGAAGCTGACATACAGTGGATACACTGATAGTGCAAACGCAAACACACTTACTGTATTCCACCAGTGTTAAGTCATTGCCACTATCCATGCAGGCATACAGCTACACACAATAAAATCGTGCTTTGAAATATTTTTAGTTCAAGAGAGGAGAAAATCTGGGATTAAAAATACTCTTTCCCTTTGCAGAGGTCCTTTTCTAGGCAAGAGAGAAACAATCTAGAACAGTGTTTTTCAACCATTTTTATCTCACAGCACATTTGAACCCATAGTTAAACTTCTGCAGCACGCTTAAATTATGTTGATCAAAAAAACAGAGTTAAAAAAATGAACAAGAATATACTTACTGTGCTTCTTTCAAAGATAATTGATCTTTGAAAATTTTCGCAGCACACCTAAGATCTTCTCATGGCACACTGGTTGAAAATCACTGCTCTAGAACCTTGCTACTCCAAGGGTGCTTCTTGTACCAAAAGCATCAACATTGCCTGAGATTTTGCTAAAAATATACAATCTTAGGCCCGACCTTGGATCCACTGAGTCAGAACCTGCATTTTAACACCATCCCTCAGTGATTTGTATGTACTGGTCTTTTTGTTTTGACATTTCTGCCAATATCTTTCATCTAGAATAAAGACCACAGTAGGATTTCAAAGGACAATGGAAAAAATTAGTCACCATCTGAGGTTTCCAAGGCATATTGCAACAGGTATCATTTTTAACTAATGTCCCTAGAAGGATCCTTTCTGCTGGGTCTAACCTTAATTTTCAGGGTAAGCACCAGGGAACAAAGCCAAGTAATTGGGTTGTTTCTCCTAAAGAGCAGGTGTCAGGGACGCATTAACTTCCTAGCAGCTGCCTCAGGGCAGGTGTGTGTGAGACCCACGGTTTTCAGATACCACAGCAGACTTCAGGTAGTCCTAAGAGAGGAGTTTGCTTTCACCCATCCTTCCGGTTGATGCTTCTTTGGTGTTCTTTGTGAACTCAACTACAGACATTGAATTCATGATAGTATCACTTACGGTTATAAGTAAGCGGCGTCAGAACGCTTGTGCTCCAATGTGACACCACCTACTAGGGTAACTGTGGGCAAAACGTTCAGCCTCTTCCTGCTTGCTCTCCTCCTCAGTAAATGAGGATAATAACAAGAACTCCTACTGCACAGGGTTGTTGTGAGGCTAAAATAAGCTAATATTAGCCAGAAGCTTAAAACAACGCTTGGCAAATAACAGGTGCTATGTAAAAATTTGAATTTTTTATCTGTCCATTAATTGGACAGATATTTATTTTCTTAAGGAAAAACTTTATCAATTTCAGTAGCAGTGTCTCATAAAACTTTTGTTAGAATTTTTTCCTTAGGTGTTAAATATTTCTTTTTAAATAATTAAAATTGAGGCCAGGTGTGGTGGCTCACCTATAATCTATACCTATAATCTCAGGACTCTGAGAAGAGAAGACAGGAGGATTGCTTGAGCTCAAACACTCAAGATTAGCCTGAGCAAGAGCAAGACCCTGTCTCTACTAAAAATAGAAAGATTAACCAGGCATTGTGGTGGATGCCTGTAGTTCCAGCCACTTGGGAAGCTGAGGCAACAAGAGCTCTTGAGCCCACGACTTTAAGGTTGTTGTGAGTTATGATGCCTGAGTATTCTACCAGGGAAGAATGAGACACTGTCTTGATAAATAAATAAATAAACAAATAAAGCAAATAAATAAATTATAAATGACCTGCACCTATAAATAAACAAATTATAAAGTCCCACAGGCTAATGAGACTTGATCACATGATGGGAACCTAAGGCTGAATCTTAGAGCAGAGCCCTTGTAAAGAAGAGCTATGGGTAAGGATTTTCTGCAGTGTCACTACAAAGTGTCTAGCAGTGATGGGGAAGGCCTGGCTCCAGGCCTGGCTCCACATGTGTTGGCACTGCGGCCTGCGGCCTGGTGCTCCCACGTCAGAGTGTGACCCCATTGATTGGGCTGCAGGCCCTGCAGAGATAACGTCCACAGGTCTGCCCCTGCCCAGAGGCTGGGACTGCTATTGGACGCCCTCTCTCTGTCTCTGTGCTTCAATCTCCCAGTTGAGTTAGAACACTGATAAAGAGCCCTGCTTCCAACCCACCTGCCAGCCAGTGAGGTGCCAAAGACTGAAAGAATTTTCCATATACCTGCAGAGCCCTCCTTGTGTTGTAATTGAGGGAACAAGGAGGTTTCCACGGGGAACAGGAGCCTCCTTAGTTTCTCCTCTCTTTTTTCCCTGCACTACCCTTCCAATGTTGGCAACGTGTTCTGTGTGGTAAGACTAAAGAAGTGATTCCCAACCCCCCACCACCCCACTTCTGATATACAGGGGAAAAAACCCAACTCTACTTTTCAGTAAAACTGATTTTTCAAGCAGGTATTTTATGTAGGGCACAGTCTTGGGTTACAGGGATGGAGCAGTGAACAAAACAGAGAGAGCACTTTGCCCTCGGGAGTGGATAGTGCAGTGGGGGGCCCGGGAGAAGACCATGGAATAAGAAAGGTGGTGGCCAACATGGTGACAAGTTGTTTGGAGAAAACTAAATCAGGGGAGGGGAAGGAGCGTGCAGAGGGGCTGTGGTCTTAAACAGGGTTAGAAGATGACATCCCTGCAATCACCTGGAGGAGGTGAGGCTGTGGGACAACCTGCATTCCAGGGGCGCAGGTGGGGTGGGCTCTGGGTCGGACTTCAGGAACACAAGGAAGAGGGAGGAAGAATGGGGACAGAGCCGCCAAGCCCATTCTAAGGTGGCTCTTACTGTGCTGTGCTGTTCCCACAAACTGGGATTCATAAGGTGACTCCCACACTGTGATACTGATGAACCCTTGTATACTCTTCTCCTCATTGCTCAACTTTTAGTAAGCATTGGACCTACCAAGCGATAGGGAGGCTCCTTTGGCTTCTTTCAACTCTGAGAATAAACCACTGAACTTGGTATTCAAATATATTTTTGAATCAAATTAGTGTACCAAGGTCTCCAGCCAGCTGTATTAGAACGTGTGGTTCCCCCCTACCCAAGACAAGGTAATGCCTTTGCTACGTACTTTGGGGATCAGACATCATTTTAGTGGCTTAAAAGACATCAAGACCTGTTTAAACTTTCAAACAGAGTCAACAGTTGCCTTCTGAGGATGTGTGCACGGGAATTATTACCTCTGCTCAAGAGGAAAAAAGGAAACATTTCAAAACTGTACAATTATGAGCATTCAATTAAGACAAACTTTTCTTATTCTACGTGCCCCTTCCTCCAATGGCATCTTTGAAGTTGGTTTTCTTAATCCTTTTATCAGTCTAAAAATTCCTTAGGTGTTTACCGCCATAATTGGTGGTTTTAATAAGTTGGTAAATGTTCTAGAATAGTGAGCCTTAAAAGATAATTATCTCCGAGGTTCGTACACTAGAAGAGCAAAGGGTTGGGAACAAACAAAAATCCACTCTGATAATCTGTATCTGCATGGTGAGTGGGAAGAATCCTCAAAAGGTCCCGCTTGAGAATGTAAAATGATGTCTGTGCAAAGGCGTTCTCATTAGTTCTGAACTAAATGGTCATAAAAAACAAAATAGCCTAAGCTTGAGGCTTGTGTTTCTGGCCCCTAGTGGTCTGCCTTTTAATGTAACTTTCAAATACTGAAGGATTGAGCTTCTTCTATACTAAAATTAGGACTAAGCAAAAGTAAAATCTATTCTTAGCTTTTCTAAAGGCCGAGTGTGGATTCATCTTATTGAGTATTGCATGCACTGGAATATGCATTTTCCTTTAGAATAACTCAGTTCTTCTGATACTGAAGCCTTTTTTTGAAACTAAAATATGCAGAGGTTTTAAAGCCATTTTAGAGGGAAAAAATCGACATGTATTTTATCTACACTAGGAACTGCATTTTAAAAAAAAATACGGAATTCTTACCTTTAAATTTTTTTCCATTGGAGAAAATAAAAATGCAAATAAAGGAGGGGGAAGAAGGGGAGGAGGAAGAAGTAGGAAATATCTGCTATCTCCTACCACCCCAAAGGTAACCACAGTTAATATTTTGACGTAGTTTTTTCTGGTTGCTGTTTGCTAAAATACTTGTGATCGTGCTAGACATACAACACAAGTGTCCTCACACCCCGGCTTCTAACCCCAGGGACGCGCCCTCGTTTGCTCTGGACCCTCCGCCCTTCCGTCCCTCATCATATTCCGGCTTCCACGCCAGAGAATTTGCTTTCAAAGAAGCCAGACTCCGAGCACCAGCTCCGGGTTTGTTCTGGAAATCTAGCTCGGTTTTCAGTTTGCATCGGGCCTTCAGGTGCTCACAGTGAAGCGCCACTTTCAATTTTGTCCCCTCTTTTGTCCTTTAATGATTAGCACCATGGTCCTGCCCATAGCTCAGCCGCTGGTTGTCTTCTTCTCTGTCCTCTAATGAATGTCTTTATTTTAACTATCGGGAAAGTGTTGCTTTCCCTGTTGTTAGCCATTTTGAAGGATTCTATACAGGTTACACATAATTATTTTATTTTTATTGATTTTTTGGAGATAGAGTCTCTCTTGGTTGCCTCAGCTAGAGTGTGGTGGCGTCACACAGCAACCTTAAACTGCAAGACTCAAGCGATCCTCCTGCCTCAGCCTCTCAAGTAGCTGGGACTACAGGCATGCACTACAACACCTGGCTAGCTTTTTCTATTCTTAATACATTTGGGGTCTCACTTTTGTTCAGGCTGGTCTTGAACTCCTAAGTTCAAGTGATCCCCTCACCCTCACTTCCCAGAGTACTAGAATTACAGGTGTGAGTCACTGAGCTTGGCTCTATATACAGAATATAATTTTCTTATGACTTGTTACTTCCCTCTTTTCTTGTCCCTTCCTCCTCTCAATCTTCTCTCTCTCTTCCCACCCCTTGTGCACACACACAGACTCACACTGAGTCCCACCAGCAGAACAGAAGTAAAATTGAATACTTAGCTGGAAGCCTGGGGAAAGCAGGTGAAGAGAACAACCGGGGTGCTGAGATTAGATGAGGCTTTATAATTTTTGCATATATTAGTACTAAATAGACTGTAATGAAAATGACATTTTATGATTTGTGCAGAGCACAACCTGGACAACCTTCACAGTAGTGCGGTGGTGCAATCCCAAGATTAAATACCAACAAAGGTGAGGCAGAACACATAGGAAGCACAGCTGGTGCTTGCTCCCTTCTGTAGGGGCTGCTCTAAGTGCCAGAGTGGAGACATAGATGTAACTGTCTGGTAGCCTGTGAGAAAATGGCTATTGCTTATCTGGAAGCATTTGACTTAGTGAGGAGGGGCCCCCCAGGTAGGTTGGTTTGCAGAGCCTCTCTGTAAAGAATCACTCCCCTCCATCATTCACACTAGCTGTGGAAGCCTGGACTAATCTCTTAATCTGACTTGGAAACAGTGCTGGCACACTTACTATTGCGGGTTGAATTGTGGCCCTCCAAAAAAGAAGTTGAAGCCCTAATCCCCAGTACCTGAGAACATGAACTTACTTGGAAGTAGGGTCTTTACAGATCATCATCTTAAATGAGGTCATTAGGACTGGCCCCCAATTCAATATGACTGATGTCCTTATAAAAAGAGGAAACTAGGGCACAAAGACACGAACACGGTGAGACCACCAGGTAAACTTGAAGGTAGAGGTCAGAGTGATGCCTCTACAAGCCAAGGAAGCCCAGAGATTGCCAGCAAACCAGCAGGAGCTGGGGGAGAGGCAGAGAGAAAATTCCCCCTCACAGCCTCAGAGGGAACCCCCACGCCACCCCCACCCCTGTTGACACTCAGATCTCTGGCCTCCGCAACTGTGAGGTAATGAATTTCTGTTTGTTAATTCACCCAGTTTGTGGTACTTTGACAGTCCTAGAAAATTTAGACACCTGTTAAGTGTGTAGAGAAGCACCTTGGAAGTAGACTCAACTCCCGTTCTCCAGTGCTACCCATTTCTTTTCAAAAAACCTTTACATATCTGGGAGGTGGAGCTTCTAACTTCACACACATCTGCAGAAGGGCGTTCCCTTTCTGCAGCAGCTCCCCTTGACTAAACCCTTGCTAGGACCTAGCCCTCATGCCAAGCGAGATCTTCAGTGTGTTTCTTCATCCACTCTTCACCATGACTCTATGCAGAAAGTGTGGGCCATCAGCCGTCTTTGCAGATGAGAAAATGGGTTCAGAGAGGTTAGGTGACACTCCTGAAGTCCACACAGCTGGTATGTAGCCAACCTAGGATTCAAAATCCAGATCTGCCTGGCTGTAAAACTTGTATTCTTAATGACCATAATTTATTTTTCTTTCTGCCATGTACTTTCTATCTTCAAAATCCTTACACATCTTTAAATTCACCCTTTAGTAATCCTTTTAATTTCTCCCTTAAATCTAAATCATTTTCCTTTTTTTACAGATTCATATGTTTGATGAGTAGATGAACAGCACTCCCTAAGGTCACCCCATTATAATTTCACTTGATCTGAAATTGTGCTGCTTGGTTGAAAGTTCTTCTTACTGATAACATTGGCTTCCGTTTTCTGAGCATTTACTGTGTACCTGGCACCATTCTAGTCACTTTAGTGATGATTTTGAGATACTCAAATGATTTCTTTCAATCTCTACAACAAATCACACTTTCCAGACATGAGTTCAGGTAACTTTTCAAGGCCACATAGGAAGTGGAGTGTCAGAATTTGACTACAGAGCTGGTCTCTCAATTGTTCTGTTTTATTGTGTATTGGGTTTTTCCCACTAAAGGAAACAGAGCACCAAAGAACTTGAAGCTGAGCCCCTGTGGCAGGGATGCCGCTGAGTATTTTTTCACCTGGTGCCCGTCCTCTCTTACCTGGACCTCCACAATCACATCGTTTCTCTCCACACCCCTACCCAGTCTTCACCTGAAATGAAAACATACACCCAATCACCCCACCCATTCAATGTCTTGCTGCTGGACTAAGAAATGAATTCAAATTCACGTTTTGTGGCCTCCGAGTGCTACATTATCTGACCCTCTCCAGGCTTCCCACCTGCCTAACTCTTCTTATGCCCTAGTCTAAAGCCACCTTGCTCTAATTCCAGTTCCTCAAGCAATGTTTGGTCATGTCCTTGCCTCCTAAACACCCCAGGCGGTTCCTCTGCTGAGCACAATCTCTCTATCTTTCCTTCACTCCTAATCAGGCTTCAGATCTTGGCTTAAACACAATTCTTCAAAAGGCCTTCCCTGACTCCCCACCCCACAACCAAAAGCAAGTTCTTGTCTCTTAATCTCAGGGCCTTGCTTTGTGGTGCACTTTTATTCTAATTTGCGATCTTTTTTTGTCTGCTTACTTGTTTTTGTAAATCTTTCAGGTTCCATGTGGACAGCCTCTGCCCTTCACTTTGCAGCCCCATAGCCCAGCCTGGCACGTAGTAGGCCTGCAATAAAATGCGTGGCACCAGTGGATCAAAGAAAGGAAACACCTGCTTAGGAACTACATAAGTGTGTGCTGATCAAGCTTCCATAACAGGACCTCGGAAAAGGAGGCAGAAAGGGACAGAAATGAGAATGGGAGGAAGTTTTGACTTTTGCTTCTACATTTTTTTCATTCTTCATAGTTCCTGAAAACAACGAATAAATCATTCTTCTGATATTCTAACATCCCGAGGAACTACCCCTTCTTCCTATCCACACAGACCGCCTCCTCCCAGTCTGGACTTCCCTCTCTCCTGTTACCTATGGTTGGTGGTCGCTCCATCCGTGACCTTTCACCTGTGCTCGGAAAATGTTTTTCCTTCCCCACATCACGAATCTATCTGTTTTCCTCATTGCCCCTCAGTCCCTCATAGCAAAGAGTCTTGTGACCTTAGAGGCTTGTTATTTTTTATTTTTATTTTTATTTTTTTTTGAAGTTCGGCCGAGGCCGGGTTTGAACCCGCCACCTTCGGTATATGGGGCCGGCGCCCTACTCGCTGAGCCACAGGAGCCGCCCCTTAGAGGCTTGTTAAAGGGGAAAACGTGCACGGTGCAGCTGGAGAGACAGTGCGTAGGGACAAGAGAGGCAGGTTTGATGGAAATTGCTTGGCCTGTTACACGGTTGCCGAGGTAATCGTGAGTCTTCGCAGCACGCGGGGCACGCGGAGTCCCCCCACCCCACAGAATCCACCTGAGTCCTCTCAAGGTTGTCTGTGTGGAGACCCTCCCCCCCAGGCTCAGTGCTGCCTGCTACAGTATCTCCCCCCACACCCCTGGGAATGTGCAGGCCCTTGACCTACCGTCTTTGACCAGAGGGGTGGTTGTTGGAGTCCTCCTGCGTTTAGGTGAGAAGATTCCCTATCTAGGTGCGTGGGCACCTGTGTTCAGATGAAAGAGATCGTGCCCTACAGACCGGACCGTCACACCCTCAGAAACCCAGCCTCTTCAAACCCTGAGGACTGGTAACTTCACCGGAGAGAAAGGGTATCTGCCCTTCATCCCACCCAACCTGTTTTTATGCTAAAGTACCCGGCTCATTGAGAAGACAGAGGCACATGCAGTGTTCAGTAGCCATGGCAGCTGGGCCCCACCTGCTGCTGCAGCGTGGGGGGTGTCTCCATCCCGTCTTCCCCACAAGGAGAAATGCAGGTGCTTCTGTGTTCATTTCCTCCCCCCCTTCTTTACACCACTGGCCCCATCACCTCCCTCTTCCCCACAACACGCAAAGCAAGGAAAAGGTATTGGCAATGGCCTTCAAAAATAAAAAAATCTTTCAAGCGTTTTTGGTAATATTTTTGCTTTCCCGGCAACATCTGTCTTGATTTGGCTGTTTTCCCTTTCTTCTTCTTGTCTTCTAGATTTTCATAGAAAATGCATTTTTTTTCCTTTCGAAATCTGCTGCCAATACAAATTCACTGGAGGAAAATACTAGGTGCAATTCCGAACCATCTGGAGATCCTCGTATTTCTAATAACAATTGTATGGCTCTTTATAACGTATGTATGCAGTTGTTGTCTCATGGGACGCCAGGGCTACCGATGGCATTGCTGGACTGCCAGAATCCCTGACAAATCTTTCTTCTTTTTTCCTTCTTCTCTTCACATCTCCAGTCTCCTAACTAACACAAGGTTATTTTAAAGGGATATCTGCGGGCTTTGAATGAATACTATATTAAGATTATGTGCCTTAAAGTGAAAACAGCTTCTGTATCTAGTTCATTTTGAATAGCTCTGTCCACAAAGAGGAGAAAAGATCTCCTGACCCTAACACATCTTTCACGGAAACAAAAGGCATGTGTGTGTGTGTGTGTGTGTGTGTGTGTGTGTGTGCAATTTTTATTGAATCCCCTGGATGTTTATTGGTCTGGTCACTGTTATATAGAAGTTATATAAAATTTGACTATTGTTTTATTTATTGCAATAGGCTTTTTTCTATTCCTTTCTTCTCATCTTTAGCATCATCTGCAGGTATTAAATATTTAGATTCTTCTTCAGAGCAATGTCTATGTCTTCTTTAGCTCTAAAATTCTAGGAAACAGAGGCACAAGGGAATCAGGGGAGTTGTTTGAAGTTACCCATGGAGGAAGGATCAAATCTTAGACTTGAACTCAGTTCTCCTGGCCCTGAGTATTTGCTTTTCGTTTGTTTTCTTTCTTTTTTTTTTTTTTACAGACAGAGTTTCACTTTATTACCCTCAGTAGAGTGCCCTGGCGTCACAGCTCACAGCAACCTCCAGCTCTCGGGCTTAGGCAATTGTCTTGCCTCAACCTCCCGAGTAGCTGGGATTACAGGCCCCCATCACAATGCCCGGCTATTTTTTTGCAGGTTGGCTGGGGCCGGGTTTGAACCCACCACCCTTGGTATATGGGGCCGGCGCCCTACTCACTGAGCCACAGGCGCTGCCCAATATTTGCTTTTCTAACATTTAAAAATCATGTTAAAAAATGATATGATGCAATTGAGAATTTGAACACTGACTGGATCGAGTATATTAAAATGTAGTGCTAATTATTTTAGGTATGTTCATAGTCATGTGAGTGCATGTTTTTAAAAAGACTTTATATGTTAAAGGTAGACACTGAAATAGTCATAGGTGAAATAAGATGTCTGGGATTTGCTTCCAAATAACATTGGAGGTAGATGGGGAGGGTATAGATAAACGAGATGGGTCACGAGTAGAAATTATTGAAGCTGGATGGGGGAGCATAGGGGCTAATCGTACTATTTTCCCGATTTATATGTGTATTTATATGTCTGCAGTGTCCCATAATGAACATCAAAATACTAAATAACAAAAATAAAAGCCATGTTCTACCCATACAGCTTCACAAATAAAAGAGAGGGTCAGACCCTAATTTGGGGGTTTGTATCTCACAGTCCTTGCAAGGAACCAACACATCAAATCTCAAAATAGGTTGCAGAGCAGACAGGGAGATTAAGAGACCAGCTGAATATTCAGCCACAAATGGGTCATTGCTGAGGGAAGCCAAGAGTCCCCTGGAAATGCAGGGAATATGTCACTAGGTTGCCAAAAATAAGTCTAGATGCTGACAGATGTCCCTTCTGAGCAAAGCACAACTGTGCCCTCATCTTCAGTGGATTCAGCACCCGAGGACCCCCAGAATAGCACCAACAAGGCTTTGCTAGAGACTTAAAGAATAACAAAAGACATTTTTAGTTTTGTCCTCAACATCCCTGTGGTCTTTCCTTCATAGTGCTTTAGCAGAAAGAAGCCTTCTTGGCCATAGTTAGTGGGTGGTAAGTTGTTGGAGGCTCTTGAGAGGAGAATTTGACAACATCACAATTTTAAAGGCACATGCAGAAATTCTCTTTCTGGAAATTTTCCTACAGCTGTATTTCTACAAAGATAATGGTTCAGGGCTATTCATCGCAGCATTATTTGCTATAGCAAAAATCACAAACAACTAGACATTCATTCTTAGGAAATGGCAAAAACAAACCTGAATACCACATAGTCATTAAAACAGCCAAGGCCAATGTCTGTGTTTTGCCATGGAAAGATGCGCAAGATAGGCCCTTAAGTGGGAAACACCAGACATGGAGTGTGATCATGGAGGAGACCAGCAGTTTCCAGAAGTTTTATGGCTTTGTCCTTGGACGTGGTGGAGGCTCAGCCCTAAAACCCTAAACAACAGTGCAGAGGGGAAAAAGGGGAGTTATCAAAAGTCACCCAAGGAGGAAGGGACAAATTTGAGACTTAAAATGAATTCTCTGGGCCCTGAATATTTGCTTTTCTAACACTTAAAAATAATGTTAAAAAGATTTATGAGGCAATTTATAGCAAGGGGAAAGGAAAGCGATAGAGCCAATATTCAATCCGAGGCGTGTTTGGCCACAAGGCCTGTGCTCCTGACCATTCACGGCCTCTTTATGGTGACAGATTTCATCTTCTGCAAGTCTGGTGCAATGCACTCAAGGACTAGGCCCTTCTCTGCAACACCTTGCCGTTCCTGGGTTTTGTGTGGCCCAGAGCTCACGGAGCTCCTAAGCTCTGGGCCTGATATAGTAAGCCACACTGTGTTCCCGTGGAGATCTGGCCCCCAATGTCAGCCACTAGAAGCTTTGCTTTTTGAAGTTCTCCCACTGCAATTGGGATGCTGTGTTCTCATATTTTTTCCCCAAATATTTCTTTTTGGGGTGAGACAGAGAAAGCAAGCTCAAGGCGTTTTCCTTTTGCAGTCACCTGCCGGTAAGAACCTGGTGTGTGAGTCCTGGAAGCCCTTCCTCCTTTGTATGTTTTATTTTGCTTTTCATTCTTTTTGTTTTTCCTAGAGAGATTAAAATCAACTTGAAATCTATAAAAGAGGAAATAAGACATGACAGAGAAGAATTGTTTTAAAGACATCATCATCTTTCTCCAGAATATGGGACTGCTACATAAAGTCTCTCCATAATCAGAAGACTTCTGTGTTCTTAACTTTTGGAACTCAATGATGAGTCTCCGTGATCAACTATGTAATTCCCCATCATGTTCAATGTGCCGATACCTAAAGTAACTCAGTATGAGGGCAAGGTGGCAGTGGTTTAGATTCCACGCTCAAATCCCACATCCCACATGGGGATCTGGTGAAGACTGAGTGAGAGAACCGTTCACATGTAGGCTGAAAACAAGTTCAGAAATCAGGCAGAGGCCACAAGATTGTGGTGCTCACTGTGGGGTTGCAGGCACCAGCCTGACGTTGCTCAGCCAGTTTTGCTCTTAAAGTCCTTGTACCCAGCAGTGGTGGGGAGAAACCTGCACAGGCGGGAAAACCATCCTTAAGAAGTCCATTATGAGGCTGTGCCTGTGGCTCACAGGAGTAGGGCACCAGCCCCATATGCTGGAGGTGACGGGTTCAAACCCAGCCCTGGCCAAAAACCACACACACACAAAAAAAGTCCATTATGAAGGCTTCGGTCTTCGCAGAGAGAGACTTCAGGCAGGGGATCTTAACCTTGACAGGAAGGCCAGGAGACAGAATATGCTTCTAAAATTCTATACTAGAAAGATAAATCTTATATGTTCTCCCTTATATATGGGAGCTAAATATTAAAACAATTGATCTCATACCAGGGGCTTGGAAGGATAATGAGGAGGGGGAGAAAAAATGGTAATGGTTTTGGAGGAGAAAAATGCAGTTAGATGGAATGAACAATATTTGCTAACACAACGAAGTGACTATATGCAACAATGTTAGGATATGCTTTAAAGTGGCTACAAGGGGGGACTGGAATATTCCTAACTCAAGGAAATGATAAATGCCTAAGACAGTGGACACCCCAATTACCCTGATTTTATTAACACACATTATATGCCTGTATCAAAACATCACATGTGCCCTATGAATACATGCAACTGTTATGTGCCCATAGTAATTACAAATTAAAAACAGATTTCTGTGCTGGGAGGCCCGGAGTTTGGAGGGACATTTCCAACAGAGATAACTGCTGTCCCTATCCCTATTTCTCCTTACCCTGTTCAAGCAACCAGAAAATGGGTAGAATTGGTGAAAATGCCTGCCTTCTACAACACAAACTCCTTAACTTTAAATTATCATTTCCTGTCACTTTTGTTCCCCCCTGTCTGGGCTCTCTCTTTTCAAAGTGTGACAAACTGGGCATCCGTCAGGGCATCATATTTAATAGACATCTGACTAATATAGACCGTCACCTAATGATTGCTTCCCGGGCTTTGCATGTCATCCTCCTATAAATACAGCCCAGATCGTCCTGGCTGTGCAGCACCAGCACTCCACGGCTGCATTCTCTCTGTCCATGGTCAAGCGTGACTTCTCTCGGCTCTTTGTGTTAAACCTGTGCCGAATCTGTCCTCCTCAGCCCTGTTTTTCCATGACTGGCTTCTGTGTCTCTAAATTTACCACCTTTCTATATTCCCACTCTTAGAAAATGTGCCATGATATTAGCAAAAGTCTGAATTATTCAAATCCTTCTCTCTTGCTATTGTCTAGGAAGAAAAGCCATCTTCAAGTTGCAAAGAGCAGAAATAATGGCTGATGGAGCAACTATAACCCATGGGCAAACACAGCAGCAGCCTGTTACAAAGAAGGGAGCTGGAATTGCGCAGCCCCGGTTCAAGGGCAATCTTTAATTCTGGCTAACTCTGTGACCTTGGGTAGGTCATTAAACCCTCTGGAGTTCAATTTTCTTACCTATCAAGAAGGCACTTTGTAGCTTTATCCCTAAGTTACCTTGTAAAGGCTCAAGCTTTGCTACTCTACCCAGAAATTAAGTTTGTTGCTCAGGCCCATCTTTGAAAGGTTGGAGTTTGGGGAACTCCCAAGTCAAATGGAAAAGACACAGCTTGACCTGGTTCTCTAAATCTTGGGAGACTTTGCGGATTTCATTATGTTTGACACATCATGGAAACAAGAACATGGACATCTTCCACCAATCCCAGAGCTTACACTCTGAACAAGGACTATAGGAGTAGGAGGAAAATCCTGTCCCCATCTGGATATCCCAGTGACCTCATGGTTGGTAACCTAAAGTGTTATAGGAAAGGAATGAGTTTGCTCTGTCATCTTCACCTCTACTTCTGGCATGTTTGACCTATAAGGTCTTCTTCTAAGTCCTTGGTATCTTGGGACAATCAACCTAGCCTCTTGGTATCATGTGTATCATTCAAGGCCTTCCCATGTCCAGCATGAAAAGATCAGAAAAATACCAAGATGTACAGAATCTTGGTAAAAGGCTTAAACACATTCATTTTCTATTTTATTTCATTTTATTTTATTTGAGACAGAGTTTCACTTTGTTGCCTTTGGTAGAGTGCCATGGCATCACAGCTCACAGCAACTTCAAACTCTTGGGCTTAAGCAATTCTCTTGCCTCAGCCTCCCAAGTAGCTGGAACTATAGATGCCCACCACAATGCCTGGCTTTGTTTGTTTGTTGGTTTGTTTGTTTGTTTTAGAGATGAGGTCTCTCTCTGGCTCAGGCTGGTCTCAAACTCCTGAGCTCAAGGCAAACCACCTGCCTTGGTCTCCCAGAGTGGTAGGATTACAGGTGTGAGCCAACAAGAGATGAGAATAAGCAGCTTCTTACAATTCAAGAAAACAAAGAAACAAACAAACATTGCCTCATTGTGGAGAACTGGGCAAAAATCAGAAGAAGTAGTACTCTCTCACTGCAGACCCTTGCCATTAGTCCAAGATAGTTCTTCCATGCTTATTAAGACCAACTTCAATGAGTTTATTTTCAAGTCTAAATAACTTCATCTGTGGATTTTTAAGGAACTTGTACTAGGATCTCAAAGTCACAGCTATTCATTTTTGAGGAATTGTGGAAGAGATAAGAGTAAAGGTAGCCATCAGCTGGGTCCCAACCATGGGAAATCAATTCAGTAGAATGCCAAGGCATAGTCTAAATTACATTTATTTAAAAGGTGGTGGGTGGGTTTAGGAAAGAGACTGTAGAACTTAGAAAAGAATGTCAATGCCACCAGGGCCAGCATGTGCATGCTAACAAATTGTACCATACGGGCCCTATTTTATTTACTTTTTAAAAATTTAACTAGGCTGAAAAACTTCAAGGGCTACTGCAATAAGAATTGTCTGTGTACTTTAGAAATCTTTTTAAAATGTCATCTATAAGGTCTTTGTGGAGAAAACGTGAAATAAAGGATGTTTGGTAGTATTTTGGTTATGCCTTTTCAGCTGTTGGTGGCTTACTCAACATGGTAGGAAGCGGTTCCCATTGCAATTAGTCCCAATCTTTTCAACATCATTGTCCAAGAGTAGGAACAAAACAGAAGAAGAGTAAGAACACAACAGAACATATCAAATTCCCAGTGACCTGAAGCCAGGAAGGATGGTTAATGTCATCAACAACAGCATCAAATACAAAGTGATTTTTACTGGACTTCACCTTGCTCTAAAACAAAAAACCATGAAGTCTCAACTCTTGGGTTCAAGATCCATTGCAGGTATGCAGAATGAGAGAGTTGCAGCTTGTCAGAAATCCACATGAAAGCGTATTTCGGTTGACCACAAGCTTCAAGTCATGTGTTTTTATTTATTTATTTTTTTTGAGACAGAGCCTCAAGCTGTCACCCTTGATAGAGTGCTGTGTCATCACAGCTCACAGCAACCTCCAATTCCTGGACTCAAGTGAGTCTCTTGCCTCCGCCTCCCAAGTAGCTGGGACTATAGGCGCCCGCCACAACACCCGGCCATTTTTTGGTTGCAGCCGTCATTGTTGTTTGGCGGGCCCAGGCTGGATTCAAAGCCGCCAGCTCAGGTGTACGTGGTTGGCACCTTAGCCCATTGAGCCACAGGCGCCTAGCCAAGTCATGTGTTTTTAAAACAAGCCAATACAGTCTTTAGTTTCTCTACCCAGAAGTAAGGTATTCAGACACAAAGCAGCTTTTTTCTCCCTATATTATGTGCTGGTCAAAGATCTGGAGAACTATGTTCAATTTCTAACCTTAACAATTTTAAGGTCAGGAAAAGTGGCTCATACCTATAATCCTAGCACTTTGGGAGGCTGAGACAGGAAGATCACTTGAAGCCAGGAGTTCAAGACCAGCCTGAGCAACATAGCAAGATCCAATCTCTATAAAATGTAGGAAAACTAGCAGAGTAGAGTGGTGTGCACTTTAGTCCAAGCTACCAGGGAGGTTGAGGCAGGAGGATCAGTTGAACTCAGGAGTTTGAGGTTTCAGTAAGCTATAATGATGCCACTGCCTTCATGCCCAGGCAACAGAGCAAGAACAAACAACAGCAGCAATAACAAAAAATTCCTGCATTTTTAAGAGAGTTACTGAATTAGTATGCATATAGAGAAGAGCATTTGAGGTGAGAAAGTACGATACCCATACTGTACGAAACATGAAGGCTTTTATTATGCAAGCAAAATATACTGACGATTAGTTATATGCCAGGCACTATAATTGCCCCTGGAAATTCAGAGACACACAAGACATGTTCCTATCATCAGAGTGCTGATCATCTGGATGGGGAATCAGATACATGAACAAGGAGAGGCACAATGGAGGGCGTGGCAGATGGAGAGGGGCTTGAGCCTGTGAAGTGCAGGGGCAGGTACAAGTTATTCTTATTGGGTGGATCAGGAAAGCACCAAGAAAATCAATGTCACGAATTGTATTTTTTGAAGTTGAAAGAAATCTTTTTTCCAGTGCATATAAAATTGAGGGGCAGGTAACAGCTGCTTCTCAAAGGTCCCTTTGACTCCAACTCCTATGTTCTATCTATTTGAGGATTGGTCTCTATCTTACAAGGTCACATAACTAGGTTGCAGCCCTCGCGTTAGAATTCTGTGGCCATACTAAATTTCCTCCTACTGAATCTCATCCAATTGTTTTTCCTGTGGGCCAATTTTTCCCCAATTGCTAAACCTTATTTTGCATGATTTTCTGCTAGAATTCAGCTGGCCCACCAAATTTAGTCTTGCTTGACAATTTGACAGGCACACACTCAATTCCTTTGTCCAGATCACAAAGCCCATGACTAGAATAGATCCGCCCTCAACCCAGAACAGGTGGCTTACCACTAGGTATGTCCCAGGCCACTCTCCAAGGATTCTTGCCAAGGACAAGACAGATATGAAAAGACCTCAGGCTTGTGAGGGAAAGAAAAAACTTGACGTGTTTAGAAAAGGCAGCCTTGAAAATGAAGTAAATAATCATACTGCTCTCAAAGAGAGAAGTATATATGCATTTGAACCACCGTGCAAACAGAGGAAGGGGAAATAAGGGAAGATAACTTGAGTAGTTTGTCATCCCTAAAGTATCCATGTCCAGCTGCCAGGGAGGAAGGAAGCTGCCCAGCAGTTTTGCTGACTGGGGCTTCAAAATCAGAATTTGCGTTTAGAAGGTTCACTTTCACAATATCTATCCATCTATGCTGAGGTGGCAGCTCTTCTTGCAGGTGGCGGATCCCCACAGGAGCCTTGTCCCCCCTCTTCTATGCTGTTTTCATCAGCTCTGGCTCCACCGGAGACCTGTGGCCAGCAGAGCACCTGCTGCACTCAGGACCTGCTGAGTCCACATTCTCTCCACATTTCACGGTCTTCTCCTTATTGACATCATCTAGAATTTCACTACTGACATAAACAGGATCATCAGTACTCTTGGTGGTGCTTAATTTTGTGTGTCAACTTGGCCGGGCCACAGTACCTGGATATTTGGTCAAACACCAGTCTGGATGTTGCTGTGAATGTACTTTTCACCTTTAAATCAGTGCACTTTGAGCATCGCAGATTATCCTTCATAATGTGTGGGGACCTTTTCTGATCACTTAGGCTTTAAGGCAAAGCAGAGTGAGGGCCTCAGGAGAAGGGAATTCTACCGCAGGCTGCCTCTGAGCTCAAGCTGCAGATTTTTGGACTCGCCACCCTCTACCATTGCATAAGCAACTCCTTAAAGTCTTTCTCTCAGTCCCTTTACACCGTATATATACACTCTATTGGTTCCATTTCTCTGGAGTACCTGATAAACTTTTTCAACTGGAGAATCAATTGGTCAAGCTCGCAGTCAGCTTTTCCCTTGACCCCAGGTATAACCTCACCCCAACTAGACAAAGGAAATCTAAGCTCCAAATATAAATTCTCTCTGGTTTCCACTCCTATGCTCAAGGAGTTACCTGGGCTTGCATGTGCCCTCACCTCCTACCTTCAAAGCCAAAAGAAGATGACCCTTTCACCGTTCAGATCAGTCTCTCCACCTGTGCTCTTTATCTGACCCTCCTGTCCTCCCTGAAACCAAGACCTTGCTTCATCTGTTATCATCTCTTTCCAGTATTTATAGCCATGCAGCCATCTCCTTTCCTAATATCTGAAAGTGTGTTCAGATATCTCCCATGTTTGACAACAGGATGCAAAACGATCTCTTATCTCTCTTCTCCCCTTCAGATCCAAGCTCCTGAATGCTGTTTCTCCATACTGTCACACCTCCCCCCCTTCACTCTTCAACCTGCTATGTTCTGTCTTTCACAGCTTCATTGTGCACTGAAATCCACTCTACTGAGGACACTGGTGATCGTTGATTGCTTAATCCAGGGGGTGATTTTTGGTCTGACCTTGACTGGCCTCTCTGCACCCTCCACACCCACCACTGCCTTGATGGACCTCCCACTCCCTCATCACCTGGTTCCATCTCTCCTGGTTTTCCCAAAGTAAGGGAGTCATACCACTGGTAAGGGATTCATACAAGGTCAACAATTCAATTCATACAATTCACACAATTGCCTAATCCAGGGGGTGCTTTTTGGTCCTGACCTTGACTGGCCTCTCTGCACCCTCCACACTCACCACTGCCTTGATGGACCTCCCACTCCCTCATCATCCAGTTCCATCTCTCCTGGTTTGCCCAAAGTAAGGGATTCATACAAGATCACAACCAGGGCTATGTATGCTATAAAATAGCGCCTGCTGGATGTGTGCCCTGCTTCAACACCAAATAAAACGTGAGTTGCCTGGTAAGAAAGTTGATTCTCTTTCAATTCTTCTGATTTAAACAAAAAGGAAGTTTCAGTTTGGTATTAGTATGTTTTTAACACTTTGCTAATTCTTGCTAATCTTCCTTTTCTAAAATAAGGAGGTGGTGGAGAGAAGAAAGAGGAGAGAAAGGGAGGAGGCACGTGTGCACACATGTGCAATCTCAGGCTTAGTGTCTTCTCTGGCCAACAGTTAACCAGCTAGAATGTAGAAACAGGTTTTTGCTTTTGTTTCCATTGGTAGTTATTTTAAGATTACTTTATCTTTATAGCAATTGACACTACTTTCTCATTTATTATAGGGAGAACACATCTCCTTTCAAAATAAACTCATCAAAGTAAAAGCAAAGAGAACTAAACAGAAAAAATCCAAAGAAAATTGTAGTACAGGTGACATGAGCTTGGGATTTGCAAACGCCTGAAGTGTAGAGAACAACCTTCCATCTGATAAAATATTGACTTCAAAATCACCCTCAGTAGCTCCCTCATCAATTGTTGGTACAGATTTAACCACCTCTGGGATATCCCCATGAGAGATTCCATAGACACGTCAAATCATCATTTTTTGAACTACCATCACCATCCTCCTTCCCTCCCTCCCTGCCCTGTGTGGTGAATGGAACCCCTCTGTTAGCTAAGCTAGAAAACTGGGAATAGCCCTTGGGGCCTCCCTCTCCCTCACCACCACCCAACATCCAAGATGTCTGAGCCCTCTTTCACACACCGGAGTGAGTCCCCTCCTTTCTCTCCTCTCTGTTGCTGCCTGGAAGCAGGCTCGTCATCTCTCTGAAGGGTCTCACTGGCCTCCCTGCCTCCGGCACCACCTAAGCATCCACTTCCAGGCTCTCAGGGTGTAGCCAGACAGTGCCACTGCCCTTCCCGGCCTTGTGCTGCTGTTTTCACCAACATGCAAAAACAAAGGCACCAGATGAGGAGTGCTCTTCATCTCCTATCCACAGATGGGCCCCACGGGGTTCTTGAACCCACTGAAGTTGATTGCAGCCTTTGTGCATGTGACCAGAAATGTATTTTTCTAGGAAAAGAGCCTGCGATTGCCATCAGATGCTCATAGGGATCTCTGAGGCTGAGTGGGGGAGCCCCTCTTAACAAACAGAACCATCATGGAGATTAACAAGGAAATTGAGTGAGACATGGTGGCACTTAGATTCTCTACCCCAACCTCCACCAGGCTGTGCCCAGGGGGCCTCTCTCTTTTTTGCATCCCACAAACACCTTCCTTTTGAAGCCCTCAGTGTTTATAATGGCAGACAGATGGTGATAACCTCAGCTGTTTGGGGTACCTCCCTCTTATGGGGACAAAGAAAATGCTGTGGATAGATATATGCTTCCGTGAAGGGAAATTGTGGCTCTTACAAATAATATCTTCAGAACTCCAGTCAGGATGCTTGTGGCCTGAAGAAGGCCATGAGGAACACACGTGCCTGCCCCTCAAAATAACAGAGAAGGAATATGGGGTTGTGTGTGTGGTCATCATAACAAGAATAAAAATAACTACCATGTGTTGAGTTGTGCTGTGCAAAACCACTCTGTGATACAATTTCCGTTATTATCCTCATATGAAGATACCAAGGTTTGGAGTAATGAAGTCACCTGCCCACAGTCCCCAGGCTAGTGAGATATGGGGCTGGAATTGAAGTGCAGATCTATTTGATCCCAACCATTATGTTATGCTAACAAAAGCATGATCGATTTTTCAAAGTTTATTATATCCACTACATAAACTGTGAAACAAAAGTCACAGTTCAATTTGTTCTGTGAATTGCAAATATTTATCAAGGTAGAAAATAAAAATAAAAACCCACACTAGTACATTTAGAAGCTCTGAGCCTCACTTCCCTTCCAAACATTTTAGCCACACTATTTTCACGAGGTTTGGGGGGTAGGAAGTAGAGAGATGAAGTTGTTCACTCAATTATTGACCATTAATGATTGCACTGAGACAAATTTTAAATCATGAATTCTCACACAAAGATTTTTGCAAAGGCCTCCTAAGCCTTCATGAAATAGCCTATGGGGGTACGGGGGGATCTGCTATGCAAAGGCTCTGGGGGTCTCTAGGAAGCAGTCCAGACCCACCCACACAGCCTGTCCCCATCTTATCCCCACCCTCACATCCTACTGGTGTTCCAGTGACTACTAAGGTTCAGACAAATGCCAGGGTTGGTGTCCACAGAAAAGAGCCATCCTCAAACATCGCAAATACAAGCTAAATCTGAGGGAAGTACAAAAGGAAGGGTTAAGATAGCTGGGTCACAGGCATCAGGAAGACACACAAAAAAATAACCAGCACTAGCAGAATGAATGGTAATCACTGCCATTTACTAAACACTTACTGTGTGCCAGGTACTGTTCCAAGGAGTCTGTGTTTAAGTTCAAAGTATAGAAGACAACTAATTCATTTTCCTCCTGGACACATAAACTTCATTTCTTAGCCTGCCTTGCAATAGGACTACCATGATTGGGTTCTGGGTATTGTGGAAAGTACATTACTTTTTGGGTCTGGTTTATAACCTTTCCTCTCACCCACACAGACCATTCCCAAATGATCCTTCTCTCCACAGCAATTTGCAGAATCACAAAATGGAAAGAAGGTGGGTCTCTAAAAGGTCCATATGGAAGGCTGCCCATTGAACACCACCAGGACTCTTCCATGTGTGAAGTAGACCTTTGGATTTGGAGACTCATCTGTTACAGCAGCTGGAATTCCCTACCTAATCGCACAAGCCCGTAAGTAGTGCTATCGCTATCCACCATTTTCAAATGAAGATTTTCAAGTAGTTTGCCTTCCCAAGGCCAGAATGAGGAAATGGCTGGAGTCAAGATGCAAACCGAAGCCATTTAGTACCAAGATAGTAGCCACTAATTCTCTTCCAGAAGGAGTTGTGGGGACTAACGAGACAATGCATCCTCAGTGCTGGCACTGTGGTGGGTGCCTGGTCAATGCCGTGTAAAAGCAGCATAATGTGTTTGTTCATAGTATTGCAAGCATCCTGGGGTCCTTCACAGACTCTTCTGCCAGTCCTGTCCTGCTCTCTTCCTAGTGCTTCCCCAGCATAGACCCTAACTCACACCTACTGTGTGTCTCTGACCATCTATTGGGAATATTTGCTACCTTTCTGCTCTCTCTTTCTGTGTGACAATATGTATGTATTGAGGTTGCGTGTGAAAACCAGGCACTATGTGTTTTGCTTGTAGAATGGGTCTAATTACACTGCAGTAAAGTGTAATTCATGTGTCCTGCCTGAGTTTTTATAACCAACTTAAAAGAACCTTTTCATTGGTATGTGAATCAAATTGGAGGATGAATCTAAGTTGTGGAAATAGCTAATATAATAGAAGACAAAACCAAGACCCCCACTGTTCTCAACAGGCTGGAACAGTGGGACAAAGCCAAGAAGAAATTTGATAGAGAAGGAGAAATGTCAGAATCTTAGAAGGCCAGATATGGTGGCTCACGCATGTAATCCCAGCACTCTGGGGGCCAAGGCAGGTGGACTGCCTGAGCTCAGGAGTTCAAGACCAGCCTGAGTAACAGTGAGACCCTGTCTCTAAAAAACAACCAGGTGTTTTGGTGGGCACCTGTAGTCCCAGCTACTCAGCAGGCTGAGGCAAGAAGATTGCTTGAAGCCAAGAGTTTGAGATGGCTGTGAGCTATGACGTCATGGCAACTCAACCCAGGATGATAAACTGAGACTGTCTCAAAAAATAAAAAAATCTATCCCCAGGCAATTGAAGCAGTATCAAATATACCCCTACTGGGACCTGATCAAACTAAAAAGCTTCTGCACTGCTAAGAACACAGTAAGTATAGCAAGCAGACAGCCCTCAGAATGTGAGAAAATATTTGCAGGTTCTGCCTCTGACAAAGGTTTAATAACTAGAATACACAGAGAAATCAAACATATTAGCAACAAAAGTGATCCCATCTCAGGGTGGGCAAAGGACTTGAAGAGAAACTTCTCTAAAGAAGACAGGCGCACGGCCTACAGATACATGAAAAAATGCTCACCATCTTTAATCATCAGAGAAATGCAAATCAGAACTACTTTGAGATATCATCTAACTCCAGTAAGATTAGCCCACATCACAAAATCCCAAAACCAGAGATGCTGGCATGGATGTGGAGAAAAAGGAATACTACATTGCTGGTGGGAATGCAAACTAATACATTCCTTTTGGAAGGATGTTTGGAGAATACGTAGAGATCTAAAACTAGACCTGCCATTCAATCCTATAATTCCTTTACTAGGTATATATCCAGAAGACCAAAAATCACATCATAACACAGATATCTGTACCAGAATGTTTATTGCAGCCCAATTCATAATTGCTAAATCGTGGAAGAAGCCCAAGTGCCCATCGACCCACGAATGGATTAATAAATCATGGTACATGTATACAATGGAATATTATGCAGCCTTAAAGAAAGATGGAGACTTTACCTCTTTCATGTTTACATGGATGGAGCTGGAACATACTCTTCTTAGCAAAGTATCTCAAGAATGGAAGAAAAAGTTTCCAATGTGTTCAGCCCTACTTAGCTTTCATATGAAGGCTAAAATCCAATTATAGCACAAGAATATGGGGAAAAGGGCAAGGCAGGGGAAGGGGGCAATAGGTGGAGGGAGGGCGAATGGTGGGATCACACCTACGGTGCATCTTAGAAGGGTACAGATGAAACTTACTAAACGCGGAATACAAATGTCTTCATATAGTGATTAAGAAAATGCCATGAAGGCTATGTTAAACAGTTTGATGAAAGTACTTCAGATTGTATATGAAGTCAGCATATTGTGCCCCATGATTGCACTAATGTACACAGCTATGGTTTAATAAAAATTTAAAAAAAAAAAAAGAAAAGCAGTATCTCCTAACATGTGACTAAGTATCTTACAATATGACTGTTACATTGTATTTTAAACTGCATGAAATTTATGGTGTACTTTGACATCTTGTTCTGGTTGTACATAAGGTACCATTGCTTGTTCCACTTTAGACTTCCCTACTGCTTCTGAACATCAAATAAATGCCTCATGATAACAGCAGAAAAAAGGGAAAAAAGAAAAAACACAGTGAACTAATACCTTTTATAAAACTTGCATGGAATTGGAGACTGTCTTCCTTAGTGAAATATCAACAACAATGGAAAAACAAACACCATATTTACCCTTAAACTGGAACTAAATGAGGAACACAGATATGTACACATGGTAGTAAAATTCATGGGAAATTGAGCGTTTGGGGAGGGGTCAGGAGGGAATAAGTACATTCACACCCAACAGGTACAGTGCACACTATCTGGGGGATAAACATATAACTTTTGACTCAAAGTGTACAAAAGTAATGCATGTAACCAAAATGTTTGTATTCATGTAGTATTCTGAAATAAAAAAAATAAAAACATAAAAGAAGGCTGAAGTGTATTTTTGCTCACCTGAAAAAAGTCCTGAATTAGGTAGCCTGCAGCTGATTAGTGTGTTCTATGCTGTCTTTAGGACCTAAGACCCATTTTGTCTTCCTACTCCACTCTGCCATGTGTTGCCTCGTGGTCCAAAATGGCTGCTTGAGCTCCACCCATCATTTCTTCACTCCAGTCAGCAGGGAGGAAGGGAAAAAGAAGGGGTCTCCTTTATAAGTAAATTTTGAAGTACTTTTCATTGTTTCAGATTGTATCTCATGATCCAGCCCTTGGTCACATGGCCACAGCTAGCTCCAGGAGAAGCAAGGTTCACCACTGCTCAGTGAAAACTTGGGGGGCTTATTCCTACGAAAGAATGTTGCGGCAGGTTGTCAGTCTGGCATGGAAACTTTTCTCTGTTCTTTAATTAAACCCCCAGGATTCTAGGTTGCAGAGACGTGTCCTTATGAGGATAGTTTCCATTAAACTTTCTTGGGGGTGGCCCTAGGTGTGCAGAGTCCTCACCCCCACTCTCAGCACAGCATGTGGTGTGGTAGGGCCTCTCTGTACACGTCCTTTTATGCACATCACATTGAGCAAAGTAGTGGTGGAGCTGAGACTGCCTCACAACTCTGGTACCTGTGGTCCCTGTGGCAGTGTGACCAGGGAAATGTGCTCCTTGTAGGGAAGTGTGACCCAGATGTCTCCAAGCAAAGAGGCTTCATATCAAGGGCTATCTTCCCTGTGGGGCTGTGCCAGTCACAGAGGAGGCAGTAGCCCTTCTCAGACTTCAGGACCTGGAGTCCTGTGCCTGTGGATGAGGTGGTGTCTGCTGGCCAGCAGGGCAGTGACCTGTCTGGAGCTGCCTTCAGACACATCTAAGTTGGCAAAAGACTGACCCAGAGTCCAGGGCCAGAGACACTCCAGCAGTCACACCCACCCTTCGAGAGCTACATCTCTTGAGATATTGTGGAGGAAGGAAGGGGACCCTGATTTCCCCGAGCCTTTTTATTTACTTACTTTTTTAAGTAGCACTGTGTGTGTTTGGCATCTAACTCTTTTTGCTTTCCAAGGGCTGCTCAGTTTTTACGTAAAATGGCGGATCCGCAGTCCATCCAGGAATCGCAGAATCTGTCCATGTTCCTGGCTAACCACAATAAGATCACGCAAGTAAGGGCTTACACTCTCATGCTTGGGTTGACCAGCGGGCTGCAGGCTGGGTGCTGCACTGTGACACAGGTCTTGCTCTGTATTCCAGTCTCTACAGCAGCAGCTTGAGGTGATTTCTGGCTATGAAGAGCTCCTGGCTGACATTGTGAATCTGTGTGTGGATTACTACGAGAACAGGATGTACTTGACGCCGAGTGAGAAACACATGCTCCTCAAAGTGCGTGTGCCTGGGACAGCCTCACCGTGGGGTCAGGGGCTGCACTGTGTGGACTGCACCCCACTCCCACACACAGCCTGTACTGCAGGTTTTGGGCATGTCCTGTGAATGTCTGGGAGGCTGAGGCAGGTGGATTGCCTGAGCTCAGTAGTTCAAGACCAGCCTGAGCAAGAGTGAGACCCTAACTCTACTAAAAATAGAAAAACTAGCTGGATGTTATGGTGGGCGCCTGTAATCTCAGCTACTCGGGAGGCTGAGGCAGGAAGATAACTTGAGCCCAAGGGTTTGAGGTTGCTGTGAGCTAGGATGATGCCATGGCACTCTACCCAGGGTGACAGAGTAAGACTCTATCTCCAAGAAAAAGGGTACACTTTTGTTGGTTCATCATATTCTTTATTAATCTTTTCCAAATTGGGGAAGTTTTCACCTGTGTTTCTCATGGGGTAGAGGAGAAGGCAATAACTCTGTTCCCTTTGCTGTGTTCCCCTCCCCCATGCAGGTGGTCTTGGGGGACCCGGGAGGCAGTCAGGGCTGCAGTGGTGCTGTCCATAGATCCCCTGGTGATGGTGGAAATACGTCTGTGCTGGCTGTGGGAACCCCAGTGTGGTTCCTTAAGTAGTGCAGTGACAGGCACATGCCCACACCACATCCCTAGTTTGCAGCTCATATATACTGAAATGTATACTTAAGGTGTGGCTGCACATTGCAGTGAAGTTCTAGAAGTGCAGGGTGTGCTGTCTCAGCTTGTAGTGACTGGCCTCGAAGCCCAACCACCCTTCCACCCTTTTTTAACACTGTTTAGTGAGTAATAAGAACCAGATTTCAGTGAAGAACTAAGGAGTGTGTTTGAAGCACCAGAAAAGCAGACTAAAAATATCCCTTGATGATACATTTCAAATTGTGTTGTCCATTGTCCCAGGGTGAGTACTACTGGGACTTAAATCTTCAAGTCTGAGCTTTACTGCACCTTGTTGTGGCTTTTCAGGTGATGGGATTTGGTCTGTACCTAATGGATGGGAGTGTCAGTAACATCTACAAACTAGACGCCAAGAAGAGAATAAACTTATCCAAAATTGACAAGTACTTCAAGGTGAGTTAATGTTTTTTCACATGAGCTTTTTACTGACATGTATGCAGTTTGAATTTTTAGGCAGTAAACCCCAGTGTGACCATAGCACCTCTCAGGAGACACTGAGTTTGGAGGTCTGCTCATCTTCCCATCTGCAGGAATGATGCATGTCTCTCTCTCTCTCTCTCTACCTCCCCTTGCTAGTTTGCAGGGGTTGAATTTCGCTGCCTGGAATGGTGCCATTTGCCTGTGTGCTCTCTCGCATCTGGCTGGTCTCACCGTGTCTTGCTTGTGAGCTGCATCCTTGTGAAGCCCGTGACCGCAGTGCTCAGGTTTCACTGTGGTGTAGCATTCCCCATCATGTTTGATCTTACTCCTGACGGGTATCAGTTACTCCCGGTTTCAGCTCCTACATGCAGGACAGCTCTGGCTGCATGCTCTTGCGCACTGGTAGTTAGGGCCTGGCAACTTTGTAGTGCCTCTCCCGATTTGCATTCCCACTAGAAGTTAGGGAGTTTTCCATTTCCTTGCCAGCCTTTGGTACTGTCCTTTGGAGTACGGGGCATCCTGAGGGTGAACACGTCATCGTGATTTATTTTATTTATTTATTTATTTATTTATTTATTTATTTATTTTTAGAGACAGAGTGTCTGTAACCATCGGTAGAGTGCTGTGATGTCACAGCTCACAGCAACCGTCAGTTCTTGGGCTTAGGCGATTCTCTTGCCTTAGCCTCCTGAGTAGCTGGGACTATAGGCGCCCGCCACAATATCCGGCTATTTTTTGTAGCAATTCCCATTGCTGTTTTAGCTGGCCGGGGCTGGGTTAGAACCTACCACCCTCGGTATAAGGGGCTGGTGCCCTACCCACTGAGCCACAGGTGCTGCCCACGTCATCGTGATTCATCGGCTGGTGTTTCCTTGTGGTCTGGTTGACGGTTCCATGATGGCTTTCTTCCTGTGTGATCACCCTTCTGGGTGTTGCCTCTGTGAAGTCCACTCCCAGCCTTTTTCTTTTCTCTTCCCTGTTGATTTGTCATTCTTTAGATAGTCTGGACACAGCATGTTGTGTTAGGTACATGTGCTTTATACTTGGATTCTCCCTTATATGGTCACCTTTTCACGTTTCCCTCAGTTTTATTAAGGTATAACTGAAAAATAAAAATCTTACATATTTATGGTATACAGCGTGAGGTTTTAAAGTTTGTATGTGTTGTGAAATGGTTAAATCAAGCTAATTAACATATCCATCCCCTTGCATACTGATCATTCTTTTGTGGTTAGAACATTTAAGATCTGTTCTTTTAGCAAATGTCAAATATACGGAACAGTATTGTTACCTGTACTCATCATGCTCCAGAACTTATTCATCCTGCATGATTGCAACTTTGTACCCTTGGACCAAGACCTCCCCTTGCCACCCCTACCACCTTTTCACTTTCTTTTTTTTTTTTTTTTTTTTTTGTAGAGACAGAGTCTCACTTTATCGCCCTCGGTAGAATGCCGTGGCGTCACACAAGCTCACAGCAACCTCCAACTCCTGGGCTTAGGCGATTCTCTTGCCTCAGCCTCCCGAGTAGCTGGGACTACAGGCACCTGCCACAATGCCTGGCTATTTTTTTTGTTTGTTTTGTTTTTTGCAGTTCGGCCAAAGGCTGGGTTTGAACCCACCACCTTCAGCATATGGGGCCAGCGCCCTACTCGCTGAGCCACAGGCGCCGCCCACCTTTTCACTTTCTTAATGGTGTGATCTGATGAACAGTTGTTCTTTGTATGGGAGAGGGAGATTTATTTTTTTTTGTTTTTCTTTTTTTGAGACAGTCTTAAGCTGTCATCCTCGGTAGAGTGCTATGGCATCACAGCTCACAGCAACCTCAAACTCTTGGGCTTAGCAATTCTCTTGCCTCAGCCTCCCAAGTAGCTGGGACTACAAGTGCCTGCTACAATGCCGGGCTATTTCTTTTGCTGTTCTTTCTTTGTCACTGTTCTTTAGCAGGCCCAGGCTGGGTTCGAACCCACCAGTCCTGGTGTATGTGGCTGATGCCGTACACTGTGCTACGGGTGCCAAGTTGCAATGTTTTTTTTTGTTCTAAGACAGAGTCTCACCCTTTCTCCCATGGTAGAGTGCCATGGTATCATAGCTTACAGCAAACTCACACAGTCTTGGCTCAAGCCAATCTCTTGCCTCAGCCTCCCAAGTAGCTGGGATTACAGGCACACATCACAACGCCAAGCTGTTTTTAGCAGAGACAGGGTCTCTTGCTCAGGCTGGTCTTAAACTCCTGAGCTCAAGGAATTCACCCGCCTTGGCCTTGAAGAGTTCTGGGATTACAGGTGTGAGCCATTGTACCTGGTGGGATAACATTTTATTTTATTTATTTTTATTTATTTAGTTTTCTCTTTGAGACAGAGCCTCAAGCTGTCGCCCTGGGTAGAGTGCTTTGGCATCACAGCTCACAGCAACCTCCAACTCCTGGGCTCAAGTGATTCTCCTGCCTCCGCCTCCCAAGTATCTGGGACTACAAGCGCCCGTCAGAACGCTGAGCTGTTTTTTGGTTGCAGCTGTCATTGTTTGGCAGGCCCGGGCTGGATTCATACTCACCAGCTCTGGTTTGTTTTTTTTTTTTGAGACAGAGCCTCAAGCTGTCACCCTGGGTAGAGTGCCGTGGCATCACAGCTCACAGCAACCTCTAATTCCCAGGCTCAAGTGAGTCTCTTGCCTCTGCCTCCCAAGTAGCTAGGACTACAGGCGCCCG
>CAUYRH010038013.1:0-25408 GCA_963574655.1 Perodicticus potto | reverse complement strand
TAGCTGGGACTACAGGCGCCCGCCACAAGGCCTGACCAATTTTTGGTTGCAGCCATCATTGTTGTTTGGCGGGCCCGGGCTGGATTCGAACCTGCCAGCTCAGGTGTACGTGGCTGGTGCCTTAGCCCATTGAGCCACAGGCGCCAAGCCAAGTTATCAAATTTGAAGATGGCACTTTTATAGTACAGGTTGAGCCAGATCTTGGAAGATTATCTTAATGTTTGTCTTACATTGGCTAATATAGTAATCACTGGATTCAGGTGACTTTAAAACACTTTTTCAAAGAACTGTAGTTGACACAGGGCTGGTGGCTCATGCCTGTAACCCTAGCACTCTTGGAGGCCGAGGCAGGTGGATTGCTTGAGATCACAAGTTCGAGACCAGCCTGAGCAAAAGTGAGACCCTGTCTCTACTAAAAATAGAAAAAAAAAAAAAAAAAAAAAAAAAACTTAGGCAAGAGGATAGCTTGAGCCCAAGTTGAAGGTTGCTGTGAGCTGTGACGCCATGACACTCTTACCAGGGCAACAGCTTAAGACTCTGTCTCAAAAAAAGAAAAAAAGGCAGCGCTTGTGGCTCAGTGAGTAGGGCGCCGACCCCATATGCCAGAGGTGGCGGATTCAAACCCAGCCCCGGCCAAAAAACAAAAAACTGTAGCTGGAATGTAGAGCTAGCCTAAAACTGAGGAAATGAATGCTGTATCCTAAGCAGTTCTGTAAAGGTATCAGCAAACATTTGTAAAGGATTAATATTATTAAGTGGTTTACAAACTTTTATTTAAATTTCCCTTTGGTTTACAAACTTGATTTATAGGTAAAATTTCCCTTAATTTCAACCAATCAAATTTCATGACTTGAAATTTATTGGGTTTTTCTTTCTGTTTTTTTTTTTTTTTTTGCAGTTTTTTGGCAGGAGCTGAGTTTGAACCCGCCACCCCTGGTATATGGGGCCGGTTCCTTACTCCTTGAGCCACAGGCGCCACCCAACTTTAAATTTGTTTATTGGCTTTTCCAGTAAGTGGTTTGAGAATAACCTGTGGCTAAGGATTTGTGTTCCTATAGTATAAGGTATTGTTCTCTGTATATGCAGGAATTCCCTTGCTATCATGAAATGTGTCTCTCTTCTTTGTCATTTATGGGATAGTACTGGAAAAATTTGGAAATTCTCCACTCCTAAGCACAGATTTTACCAGCATTTTATGCCTGAGACTGAAATGCCCTTCTGGAAGCATTATCAACACACACCAAAGGAAAGTTTAACATACTAAATCCTTTTTTAAAGCACGTTCCAGTCACTGTTAATTGGCTTCTCTGGAGCCTCCTACTATTAAATTTGTGGATCCCTCCACCAAACCTATTTTTCACATTTTGACAGCAGAGAGTAGTTTGTTACAGATACAGGCACAGAGACCTTGGTTGTTTGTCTCAGCCCTTTTGGTAAATGCTTATTTCTGAATTGCTTTTTCTTCACTGAATTTCCTACTACAGGGCTTTCAAGGGAGTTGAAAAGCACAGCATTAAACGATAGGCACAGCAACCATTCTTTCCACCAAATGAATAGTCATAAAAGTTAGTCTACAGGCTTGGTGCCTGTGGCTCAAGCGGCTAAGGTGCTGGCCACATACACCTGCGCTAGTGGGTTTTAATTCAGCCCGGGCCCGCCAAACAACAATGAGGGCTGCAACCAAAAAATAGCTGGGCATTGTGGCAGGTGCCTGTAGTCCCAGCTACTTGGGAAGCTGAGGCAAGAGAACTGTTTGAACCCAGGAGTTGGAGGTTGCTGTGAGCTGTGATGCTACAGCACTCTACCTAGGCACAGCACTCTACCCAGGGCGACAGCTTGAGGCTCTGTCTCAAGAAAAAAGAAAAAAAGTTAGTCTACAGACCAACTGAATAAGCTAATTGAGCCATTGCCTGTGTATGTTAACCAGCTGAGAGATATCTCTATAGCTTTTTATTTTTTTGAGACAGAGTCTCACGATGTCACCCATAGTAGAGTGCCAGGGTGTCACAGCTCACAGCAACCTCCAACTCTTGGGCTTAAGTGATTCTCTTGCCTTAGCCTCCCAAATAGCTGGGATTACAGGTGCCTGCCCCAATGCCCAGCTATTTTTTTTTTTTGTAGTTGTCATTGTTGTTTGGTGGGCCAGGGCTGTATTCGAACCCACCAGCTCAGGTGTATATGGCTGGTGCCTTAGCTACTTGAGGTGCTGAGCCTTCTATAGCATTTTTTAAAAGAAATATATTTTGGCTCGGTGCCTGTGGCTCAACGGGCTAAGTCGCCAGCCACATACACCTGAGCTGGCGGGTTCGAATCCAGCCCGGACCCGTCAAACAACAATGACGACTGCAACCAAAAAATGGCTGGGCGCCAATGGCTGGGCGCCAATGGCTGTGGCGGGCGCCTGTAGTCCCAGCTACTTGTGAGGCAGAGGCAGGAGACTCGCTTGAGCCCAGGAATTGGAGGTTGCTGTGAGCTGGGATGCCACGGCACTCTACCCAGGGTGACAGCTTGAGGCTCTGTCTCAAAAAAATAAATAAATAAATAAATAAAATATATTTTAAATGAATGAACGAGCTTAAAATAATTACAATGGAATGCCACATTATGTATTTTTTAGGATGAAGTGACAAACTTTGACAGTGTTAAAAGTTAACTGATTCAAACAGCATATCCAATGATAGTGGTGGTGTAAAATTGTTTAGTGAGTGTAAAAGCAAAAAAAAGGAGGAGCAAAATTCTATTAAAATTTATCCTAGGGCAGTGCCTGTGGCTCATTGAGTAGAGCGCAGGCCCCATATACCGAAGGTGGCAGGTTCAAACCCAGCCTCGGCCAAACTGTAAAACACAAAAATAGCCGGGCGTTGTGGCGGGCGCCTGTAGTCCCAGCTACTCGGGAGGCTGAGGCAAGAGAATTGCCTAAGCCCAGGAGTTGGAGGTTGCTGTGAGCTGTGTGATGCCACAGTACTCTACCGAGGGCGATAAAGTGAGACTCTGTCTCTACAAAATATAAATAAAAGTAAAAATAAATAAAAATAAAATGTATCCTAAAAATGGACCCATCAAGAGGCTAGAAAGCTGTCATGCCATTAATGTGAGGTTTATTTTATATATTAAAAGAAATATATTCAGAAAGTATTTTGGCTAGTCCATCACTGGTATGCTGGCATTGGGTAACATGTCCAAATGCTTTTGAGTACGCTGATTTTTTTTTTTTTTTTTTTTTTTTTAGAGAGAGAGTCTCACTTTGTTGCCCTGCATAGAGTGCTGTGACATCACAGCTCACAGCAACCACCCCCCGGGCTCCTGGGCCTAGGTGATTCTCTTGCCTTAGCCTTCTGAGTAGCTGGGATCACAGGAGCCTGCCACAACACCCGGCTATTTTTTGTTGCAGTTTGGTGGGGGCTGGGTTTGAACCCACTACCCTCGGTATATGGGGCTGGTGCCCCACTCACTGAGCCACAGGCACCTCCCAGAGTACACTGATCTTAATGGAAATGTGCTTATCCTGGATAACATCAAGAGCTAGTCAGTATTTTTTCTTTTTTTCTTTTTTCTTTTTTTTTTTTTTTAAGACAGAGCCTCAAGCTATCTCCCTGGATAGAGTGCCATGACATCACAGCTCACAGCAACCTCCAATTCCTGGGCTCAAGCGAATCTCCTGCCTCTGCCTCCCAAATAGCTGGGACTACAGGCGCCCGCCACAACACCCGGCCATTTTTTGGTTGCAGCCGTCATTGTTGTTTGGTGGGCTTGGGCTGGATTTGAACCCGACAGCTCATGTGTACATGGCTGGCGCCTTAGCCCGTTGTGTCACAGGCACCGAGCCAAGTCAGTATTTTTTCAAAACACATGTATAATTTTAAAATTAAATTCTTCCTGTGCTTTTGTTTTTGTTTTTGTTGCAGACAGAGTTTCACTTCACCCTTGGTAGAGTGCCTTGGCATTGTAAATCACAGCAACTTCAAACTGTTGGGCTCAAGTGATTCTCTGGCCTCAGCCTCCTGAGTAACTGGAACTAAAGGCACCCACCACAATGCCCAGCTATTTTTAGAGAAAGGGGTCTCCTTCTTTCTTGCACAGGCTGTTCTCAAACCCGTGAGATCAGGCAAACCACTCGCCTCAGCCTCCCAGAGTGCTAGGATTACAAGCGTGAGATACCATGCCTGTTCCTGATGTTTTAATTATGAAAATTCTACACTTGATCTTAGCCAAAAGGCCGAGAAGCAATTAATTATGAAAATTCTTAACACATATAAGAGTATTAGCCTCCATGTAGTTATCACTCAGATTTAGCAATTACCAACATTTTTCTACATTTTCTCTCATTTTTTTCTTTATTAAAGCAATTCTCAAACATTGTCATTCATTTCACTCCTTCATTTATTAGCATGCATTTTTTTGAGCTTTGACATCACTATCAGCCATTATCACATATTATCATTCAAAATATAAAGAAACATTATTTGGATATATCCAATTTGGAAAATTGCCTACATGTAGGAAAAGTATTATCTATCAGAAATACCTCAGGGGAAGGGGACCCGAGAATGAAGAGGCATACATCTCCTCTGCAGGCAGTTGTGTCTGTGCAGTTTCCGTCTCACGGCCAGATTAGCTAAAGAAAAAAATGAGCATTTTTCAGAAATTCATTGTTGAATTTGTAGAACGCAAAAGTGTATTTTGATTCCTTTTTTTTTTTGCAGTTTCTGGCCAAGGCGAGGTTTGAACCTGCCACCTCCGGGACATATGGGGCCAGTGCCTCACTCCTTTGAGCCGCCTGCAAAAGTATATTTTGGAGCCAAGCTGTACTGTGGCTATATGTTCAGCTGTGATTATAAAATGCACTTTTTTTTATTTTTATTTTTTATTTGTTTATAGTCTCAAGCTGTCACCCTGGGTGGAGTGCTGTGGAGTCATAGCTCACTGTGATGTCATAGCTCACAGCAACCTACAAATCAGGCTCAAGGGATCCTCTTGCCTCAGTTTTTCTATTTTATTAGAGACGGGGGTCTCACTTTTGCTCAGGCTGGTCTAGAACTTGTGAGCTTGAGCAATCCACACCCCTTGGGTTCCCAGAGTGCTAGGATTACAGGCGTGAGACACCAAGCTCGGCCTCATCTGTGATTATGACATAAAAAATTAATGTTAGGCATACACAAAAGATGTATTCCCAACAGGCTCAATGCCCATAGCTCAGTGGTTAGGGCACCAGCCACGTACACGGAGCTGGCAGCTTCAAACCTGGCCCGGGCCTCCTAAACAACAGCGACAATTACAATTAAAAAGTAGCCGGGTGTTGGGGCGGGCTCCTGTAGTCCCATCTACTTGGGAGGCTGAGGCAAGAGAATTTCTTAAGCCCAAGAGTTTGAGGTTGCTGTGCACTCTACCAAAGGCAACATAGTGAGACTCTGTCTAAAACAAACAAAAAAAAGATGTATTCCCAATAGTTAATGTTAATAGCAAAATCTTTCTTTTTCTTTTTTTTTTTTTTTGAGACAGAATTTCACTATGTTGCACGTGGTAGAGTGCACAGCAACCTCAAACTCTTGGGCTTAAGCAATTCTCTTGTCTCAGCCTCCGAAGTAGTTGGGACTACAGGTGCCCACCACGATACCCAGGCTATTTTTTTGTTGTAGTTGGCATTACGTAGCAGGCCTGGCGGGGTTCGAAGCTTGAAGCCTGAAGCCACCAGCCCGGCTATCTCTGGCCGGCTCCCTAACCACTGAGCTACGGGCACCGAGCCAATAGCAAGATCTTAGTAGTGACATCCTCATCCTTTTACATGATTTTTTCCTAAATGCCCCTAGACCTTTTATGTAACAAATTAAAATACAAATATTTTCTAAGAATATTGTCTAAGGTGTTCTGTATTTTGAAAAAGTAGAAATGGGGTGGCACCCATAGTTCAGTGGGTAGGGCCTCGGCCACATACACAAAGGCTGGCAGTTTCGAACCTGACCAGGGCCAGCTAAAACAACAATGGCAACAAAAAAATAGCCGGGCATTGTCGAGAGTGCCTGTAGTCCCAGCTACCTGGGAGGCTGACGCAAGAGAATTGCTGAGCCCAAGAGTTTGAGGTTGCAGTGAGTTGTGACACCACGGCACTCTACCGAGGGTGACATAGTCAGACTCTGTCTCAAAAAAAAAAAAAAAAAGGAAAAGGAAAAATGGTTTGAATAGCCACATTACTATAAACCGTACGAAATGATCAAGCCGCTCTCTGTGAGTTGCTGACCTGGAACTTTATTATTTATGTAAAAGGACAGACCAGGGGAAGTCATTTGAAATAAACTCACAGCAATCAAACTTCCAATTAACTAAAAGGAAATGTCTGAATTTTTAACCATTTATGTACAATTTTCTGTTCTAATTGGATAAGTACATTATCAAGTGAATAACCTAACATATTTGGATGTAAATATTATCAACTTTCTATTTGAACTTGGGTGTGCAACAATTTCCTTCAACAATTTTCCTGAGTCAAAATTCTAATTTTTTTTAGCTCCTCAGTACTTTGAAATCTTATTTGATTTTGAAGTTAAAGTATATATAGTAATTTTGTCTATTAAATGCCTGTTGCCTGTTGGTTAAGTACCACGTAATATCAGTTATTGAAGTTTAAAAAGGTGTAAAGTAAATTAACATTATGTATCTTGGATATACATTAAGTTTTTACTTTTTTGGCTCTATGAGCATAATAATAAAAACTGCATTTTATCATTTATTTGTTTTAAATGATATACCTAATTATATAACTAGAAATAACAGTTATTGCATCTGTATTTTGTCACATTATGATTTCTGTCTTTTATTTTTTTAACTATAATATGTATACCTCATTATATGTGGGAGGTAGCCAGAAAAATTAGTAAATGTCTGCGAGAATTGTTAATTCCCATCTCTACTCCAGCCAGTAGCATGCTTTTTTAATAAAATGCTTTGGATTTTGCATTTTACCTGAAAATCTATAGGTTTATTTACCTCTATAATGAATAAATCAACATCTCCATTTCTTATCTGTAGGGACAACATATCTACAATAGCTTAAAGATAATGTTCCTTGCATTTAGAAAAAAAATAGTGGTAAGTTACTTATTAGTTTAAAATCCAGTTGTCTTAAAAATATTCAGATAGTAGACCCCATAGGATAGAGAGCTACTTCCAAAACCCTGCACATTTACCCCAGTGCTACTAACTACAAACACACGTGAGTTTCAGATAAACACAATCACACTCAGAGACCCAGGGATGCAACAGATATTAACAAGTTATGTGGTATAGATGTATCAAAGTCCTACCTGGTCTCTGTCCGTTGATAAGGAGAAGACTCGTTAAAAAAATGAAAAAGACCAAAAAGAATTGTTGAAATCTCATTTTCCTGCCACACGAAAGTAGAGCAGCAGCTCAAAGTCAGCCAAACAGTCTGTAAGTAGTCTGTGCAGTATCTGTGTGGCTCTCCTCACATCCGAATGACAACCTCAGAGAACTGCCAGCTGCATTTTCCAGAAAGGTTAATGATCACATCAGACAGGGTTATGGTGCGCTGGGCTGCGGTCGGAGCCTCCCTCAGCTTCAACCCCCTCCTCCACTCCTCTCCTTCTTTTCCCCAGTCACTCCCCTTTATTTCCATAAGCAAATATTGGTGAAATAGACCATTCAAGCGTAGTGTAACTTCAGTGGAAATCCACTCTGGAAGCTCCAAGCGAAGTTTAAATTCAATCTGTAATGGAGAAATATGTAAAACAAGGAGTGACACTGCCTCCTCCCCTCACTATTTGCATCTGTTTAAACTTTGCATTGCCCATATTGGTCCCACATGCAGAAACCAGTGGAAATCACTGGAAGTCTTTCTTTTGTCCTTTTCAGAAGGAATTCTGAAGCTCTGACTTAGGACTCCCAAATGCTTTGTGGCAGAAGTATGCTGAAATGCTTTATCTGTACCAAACCTACTACACAATCGTGCCTGTTTACACTAAATCTTCAAATTGCTTAATCTATGAGGGTTTTGTATCAATAAAGAATGTTGGGGTTTAGAATGTTTTGAAATAAATCTGCAAAGTTCTTAATATTTGTCTTTTGTAAAGTGCAATTTAAACAGTAATGGAGGTTATTTTCATCTGCAAATGTCCACGATTTTAAAAAAGGAAGTTCAGGCAAGCCACAAACTCATGAAATCTGTGTTCTGTTAAAAATTTATATGTGGTAGAAACCAGGCTAACATACCACAGTCACAGAAATCGGAGATGGAGAAAAAACTTCTTAGTTCACCCCCCAGAGAATTCAGAAAAAAACAAAAACAGTCTTGCCTTTTGCACACAGGCACCAAGATCTTTTTGTATTAGATGCTTCCTGCTTATCATATATAGCTGTCGGAAATGGAAATGGCTGTCCTTCTCCTAGGAGCATGTCCTAGGAAATGCTCCTAATATTTCTCGTTATTTTTCTTTTTTTACAAACTACATGTAATTTCCTTTGAACTGCCAGACATTTTGTTGTACTTGGATTCTTTGGATTCAGGTAGTTGGTACACAACCTTGAGCCTTTTGAGGTTTGAAATTAATGCACAATTTGTCTTGGTTTTACAAGTCAGTTTATAAAATTCCCTGCCTGCTTAGTTATGCCTGCAGTTCCCGAAAGGCAATAATACACGGAAATTCTTTTTCTTTTTCTTTTTCTTTTTTTTTTAGAGACAGAGTCTCACTTTATCGCCCTCGGGAGAGTGCCGTGGCGTCACACAGCTCACAACAACCTCCAACTCCTGAGCTTAGGCGATTCTCTTGCCTCAGCCTCCTGAGTAGCTGGGATTACAGGCACCAGTCACAACGCCCGGCTATTTTTTGTTGCAGTTTGGCCAGGACTGGGTTTGAACCCGCGACCCTTGGTATAGGGGCCAGTGCCCTACCCACTGAGCCACAGGCACCACCCATTACACAGAAATTCTTAAAATTCTAACGATAGGGCTCAGCGCCTGTGGCTCAATGGGCTAAGGCACCAGCCACATACACCTGAGCTGGTGGGTTCGAATCCAGCCCGGGCCACCAAACAACAATGATGGCTGCAACTAAAAAATGGCCGGGCGTTGTGGCGAGTGCCGGTGGTCCCAGCTACTTTGGAGGCAGAGTCAGGAGACTTGCTCAAGCCCAGGAATTGAAGGTTGCTGTGAGCTGTGATGTCACAGCACTCTATCCAGGGTGACAGCTTGAAGCTCTGTCTCAAAAAAAAAAAAAAAAATTCTAACGATAGGCTCGGGGGCTGTAGCTCAGTGGTTAGGGTGCTGACCATGTACATTGGGGCTGGTGGGTTGGAACCCGACCTGGGCTGCTAAACAACAATGACAATAACAACAACAACAACAAAAATAGCCGGCTTGGTGCGGGCACCTATAGTCCCAGCTACTGGGAGGCTGAGGCAAGAGAATTTCTTAAACCCAGGAGTTTGAGGCTGCTGTGAGCTGTGACGGCATGGAACTCTATCGAGGGCAACATAGTGAGACTCTGTCTCAAAAAGAAAAAAAAATTCTAAGGATATTTGCCTGTTTGGGGGCTAGAAGCATAGTGTTAAACGGTGCTACTATACTGTGCTATATTTGTTCATCACTTCACAAAATCAGTTGAATACAATAGAGTTTGAATTCATGATATAAATGCCCCTTATGAATGGCAAAGACTTTATTCAGATATATAATCCACCACTGTGCATCTTCTTAGTACAACATACTGTAAAACAACTAACAACGTTGAGTGTCACATCAAGCAAACCAATAGGACACCAATATTGATTTTTTTTTTTTTTTTTTGAGACAGAGTCTCACTATGTCACCCTCGGTATAATCCCAAGATGGCGTCACAGCTCTCTTGGACTTAGGCGATTCTCTTGTCTCAGCTTTCCAAGTAGCTGGGATTACAGGCACCCGCCACAACGTCTGGCTATTGTTGTTGTTTTCGTTGTTGTTGTTATTGTTGTTGTCATTGTTTAGCAGGCCTGGGCCAGGTTTCAACCCACCAGCCCTGGTGCATGTGGCTAGTGCCCTAACCACTGAGTATGGGCGCGGAGCCTAGATTTTGGCACTACATATAACTTTAGGCCAGGCTCGGTGCCTGTGGCTCAACGGGCTAAGGCGCCAGCCACGTACACCTGAGCTGGCGGGTTCAAATCCAGCCCGGGCCTGCCAAGCAACAATGACAGCTGCAACCAAAAAACATGGCCGGGCGTTGTGGCAGGGGCCTGTAGTCCCAGCTACTTGGGAGGCGGAGGCGGGAGACTCGGTTGAGCCCAGGAATTGGAGGTTGCTGTGAGCTGTGATGCCACCGCACTCTATCCAGGGTGATAGCTTGAGGCTCCGTCTCAAAAAAAAAAAAAAATAACTTTAGGCCAAATTTTAAGTCTACTCAAAGGTACAGTTTTGAGTCATCTTTATAGATAAGATAATGACCTACCAACAACAGCAAATATTAAAAATTTTAATATTTTGTTACCAGATGGTCAAGAATGAGCTCCTAGGATGTGAAAATGCATGCCAGTGCTATGGAAGGAAGATACAGCTATTGCCACATCTCCACCCATCAGTACAGAGCAAACTGTTGTATTTAAGTCACGTGACCACTTAGGACACTCATTTTCTCTTTTTAAAAACTGAGATAAAATATGTGGTTTTCTGGCTCGGCGCCTGTGGCTCAACGGGCTAAGGCGCCAGCCACGTACACCTGAGCTGGCGGGTTCGAATCCAGCCCGGGCCCGCCAAACAATGACGATGGATGCAACCAAAAAATGGCTGGGCATTGTGGCAGGCTCCTGTAGTCCCAGCTACTTGGGAGGCTGAGGAAAGAGAATCGCCTAAGCCCAGGAGTTGGAGGTTGCTGTGAGCTGTGTGATGCCACAGCACTCTACCAAGGGCGATAAAGTGGGATTCTATGTCTACAAAAAAAAAAATAGCCGGGCGTTGTGGTAGGTGCCTGTTGTACCAGCTACTTGGGAGGCTGAGGCAAGAGAATTGCTTGAGCCCAAGAGTTTGAGGTTGCTGTGAGCTGGGATGCCACAGCACTCTACCCATAGTGACATAGTGACACTCTGTCTCAAAAAAAAAGAATTACAAAGATTTAGTGAGGTAATATATTAAACTCATGAAACTTTAGACTTTTTTTTTTTTTTTTTTTGAGACAGGGTCTCACTATTCCGCCCTTGGTAGAAGTGCCATGGAGTTGAGAGAGGCTACCCGAGAAGGGTGAGGTCTGGGAGAACAGGTCTTCTCAAGGAGACCACAAGGATACACCTGCAAGGTCCTCTCCCTGGTGACTCAGCCCTTAGGAATTTGTTTTTTTGGGTTTTTTTGTTTTTTTTTCTGAGACAGAGCCTCAAGCTGTTACCCTGGATAGAGTGCAGTGGCATCACAGCTCACAGCAACCTCCAATTCCTGGGCTTAAGCGAGTCTCCTGCCTCTGCCTCCCAAGTAGCTGGGACTACAGGTGCCCACCACAAGGCCCGGCCGGCCCAGGCTAGATTCGAACCCACCAGCTCAGGTGTATGTGGCTGGCACCTTAGCCTGTTGAGCCACAGGCACCGAGCTAGCCCTTGGGAATTTGTAAACTTAACTTCCTGAACTTGGAAATTTCCAAGTTCTGTGAAATCCTATAGTTCTGTAAGGGTTGGAATAGCATCTCCTACTTGATTCAAACTAGCCAATGAGAAGGGTACCTGTGGGGTGGAACTTTTTGACTGTTGATAAAAAGGGAAAGACCGGCTCAGCGTCTGTGCTCAATGGGCTAAGGCACCAGCCACGTACACCAAGCTGGCGGGTTCGAATCCAGCCCGGCCCGCCAAACAACAATGACAGCTGCAACCAAAAAATGGCTGGGCGTTGTGGCGGGCGCCTGTAGTCCCAGCTACTTGGGAGGCAGAGGCAGGAGACTCGCTTGAGCCCAGGAATTGGAGGTTGCTGTGAGCTGGGATGCCACGGCACTCTCTCCAGGGTGACAGCTTGAGGCTCTGTCTCAAAAAAAAAAAAAAAAAAAAAAAAAGGGAAAGACCAAGCCAGACGGGGAGTGCGGCCATTTGGAATTCTTCTATGTGGTAAGCTCCCAGCTGGTGAATAAAGCCCTTCCTCTTATAAACGTGGTGTTTGGGTGCTCTTTCTCTCCGTTGGGCCTTGTCTTCTTGCAACAGAGTCACAGCTCACAGCAACCTCCAACTCTTGGGCTTAAGCAATTCTCCTGCTTCGGCCTCCCAAGTAGCTGGGACTATAGGCGCCCACTACAACTCCTAGCTATTTTTTTACTGCAGTTGTCATTGTTGTGTAGCTGGCCCAGGCTGGTTTTGAAGCTGCCAGCCTCAGTGTATGTGGCCAGTGCTGTAACCACTGTGCTACCGGCTCTGAGCCATAGACTTTACATGATTTTTAAAATTATTCTTTCAAAAAACAACTTGAAGAAAATGATGTTTAAATAGTTGCTTTGTGGACTACAGTAATAAGGTGATCATAGAGTTAATGACCAAACTGAAATGCTAGACACTGAGGGACAATGAGAAGTTCCCCGTATTTCTGTGGAATGTGAGTCAACAATAGTGGTAAATCATTCATCTCAGTATTGAATAACCAGGTGTGGTGAAATCTTGGTAGGAAAGTGTTGTCAGAACAATGCAACTGGCTCTGCAAACAGCACTTTAAGCCTCCCACTGTATGAAAATGAGGAATCTTCTTTCTTTACATGAATAGAAACATAGACAGCTACCTCACCTATGCTACCGGAGGCAAGGCAAGCACTGTCCCTCTGGGCCAGGTGCCATGCTAAATGTGTTATATATTACTCTCCACACCTTACATCCCTTAAACACTCTGAAGTATTATTCTCCCTGTTTACCAGATGAGAAAACTGATAGCTAAACAGGGTATAGCCTCTGACTGCTGCACAACTGGGAAGAGGCGTTGATGAGAACCAAATTTCCATAAGTTGAGCTAGTCTCTCCTCTAAGGCCCAAATCCTAGTTTTTATGCAAAACAGCCCATTGAAGCTATTATAAAAATAAAGATAAGTTAGCAATATATTGCTTGTACCAGGTTGAACAGTGTCCCCTACAAAATTCATGTCAGTCTGAAACTTAAAAATGTAGTCTCCTTTGTTTTGAGACGGTCTCACTTTTTTCCCTCAGTAGAGGGCTGTGGCATCATAGCTCACAGTAATCTCAAACTGCTGGGCTCAAGAGTTCCTCTTGCCTCAGTCTCCCAAGTAGCCGGGGCTACAGGCACCCTCAACGTCCAGGTATTTTTAGAGGCAAGATTTCACTGTTGAGATGCTTAGGCTGGTCTCAAACTCCTGAAGCTATATGAGGCTTGTGTCTTTCCAGTCCTAAGCCTCTCACCCCTTTGATTTTGATCCTGTACCCTCAATTTGTCCTAAGAATTCCTTTCCTATCGTCTCTTCTTTCCTGCTTGCATCTTCAGTTTTTTGTTCTTTATCCCATCTCTCTCCCTAAAAAGCACTCTATCAGCCGGGCTTAATGGCTCATACTGATACAATCTCAGCACTTGGGGAGGTGAGGCAGGAGGATTGCTTGAGGCCAAGAGTTTGAGACCAGCTGGGCAACATAGTGAGACCATGAAAAAGCAAATAAAAAAATTAGCAAGGTGTTATTCTGCCACAAGGCTGTAGTCCCAGCTACTTGCCAGGCAGAGTCAGGAAAATCACTTGAGCCCAGAATTTTGAAGTTGCAGTGAGCTACTATGGAACCACAGGCCTCCAGCCTTGGTGACAGAGTGAGAATCTTTCTCTGAAAATAATCATAGTAATAATAACATTTTAAAAGTACTCTCTCCAACCTAAAATTTCTCTTCCTTTGCCTATTTTCATCCAGACAGATATCTGAAATAAAGACCCCCCTGATTATTCTGCTCCTTTACCACTTTCTCAGGCGACATCTCCTTAATATATATATTAGACTCCAGCTTACACCACTCTAAAAAAATCATTAAACTTTCAAATATTACCTTTTTTGTAAACACTCCATCCACATTAGGCTACTCCCTGCTTACATTTTCCTTTTTTTGTGTTTTTGCTTATGATTTGTGTTTTTTTCCTTTGGAAAGATCAGTTCTGTTTCTCCCAATTTTCCCTAATTAAAGTCCTGCCAGTTCTTCAAGGGTTTTGATTTTTTTTTTTACAGTTTTTGGCCGGGGCTGGGTTTGAACCCACCACCTCCCACATATGGGACCGGAACCCTAGTCCTTTGAGCCATAGGCGCCCCCCTGTCTTTAGGGTTTAATTCAATTAAATCACTCAAGATTAAGAAATATTTGTTAAGGATTGAAATGACTAGTATGTTCCAGTCTCTGTTCCAGGTACTAGGGATCTAGGGATAAAGGGGAATAATGAGGAGTTGGCCAGAGTGCCTACTCTTGAATTTAATGTTTATTCATTAAATTTATCTAATTAGGGCGGTGCCTGTGGCTCAAAGGAGTAGGGCGCTGGCCCCACATGCCGGAGGTGGCAGGTTCAAACCCAGCCTTACCAAAACTGCAAAAAAACAAAAAACAAAAACAAACAAACAAAAAATTTATCTAATTAATTGCATATTTTAATAAATTGATTAAGTTTCCTCTATCAGCATTTCCTGGTTCTTGACAACTGAAGTGATTTTTTTTTTTTGGAAGTGATTTCATTATTTATTTATTTATTTATTTGAGACAGAGTCTTAAGCTGTTACCCTGGGTAGAGTGCTATGGCATCACGGCTCACAGCAACCTCAAACTCTTGGGCTTAAGAGATTCTCTTGCCTCAGCTCGGCGCCTGTGGCTCAATGGGCTAAGGCGCCAGCCACGTACACCTGAGCTGGTGGGTTCGAATCCAGCCCGGGCCCGCCAAACAACAATGACGGCTGCAACCAAAAAATGGCTGGGAGTTGTGGCGGGCGCCTGTAGTCCCAGCTACTTGGGAGGCGGAGGCAAGAGACTCGCTTGAGCCCAGGAATTGGAGGTTGCTGTGAGTTGTGATGCCACAGCTTGCTGTGAGCTGTGATGCCACAGCACTCTATGCAGGCTGACAGCTTGAGGCTCTGTCTCAAAAAATAAATAAATAATAATAATTTTAAAAAAGGAGATTCTCTTGCCTCAACCTCCCAAGTAGCCGGGACTACAGATGCACCACAATGCCCGGCTAGTTTTTAGTTGTAGTTGTCATTGTTGTTTGGCAGGCCTGGGCCACATTTGAACCCGCCACCCTTGGTATATGTAACTGGCGCTCTAGGTGCTAAGCTATAGGCGCTGAACCTTGAAAGTGATTTTTTTTGTAGAGATAGAGTCTCACTTTATTGCTCTCGGTGGAGTGCTGTGGCATCACACAGCTCACAGCAACCTCCAACTCCTGGGCTTAGGAGATTCTCTTGCCTCAGCCTCCTGAGTAGCTGGGACTACAGGCACCCACCACAACACCCGGCTATTTTTCTGTTTTTGCAGTTTGCCAAGGCTGGGTGTGAACCCACCCCACTCGGTATATGGGGCCGGCGCCCTACTGGATGAGCCACAGGCGCTGCCCGCTGAAAGTGATTTTAATTCCATTTTAGGGATCTGAAAAATTTCCTCTGTTATCATAGCCTTTCAGTCACCATAACACTTAAGGGCTCCTTTGTGGGCCATAATACATTAATCCTGGCCTGCCAGGTTTTGTTTTTCAGGTTTTTTTAGAACCTATAATGGGCAGAGGGTCTGACAGTTTCTTGAGGACATGTGGACTCCTGCAGAAATAAACATTTCTTGAATGGAAAGAGTTGTTCTTTCTCCTTTAGATGTCTTCTCCAGAGCCTAGAAATTCCAAATTCATATTTAATAGATTTGAATATGGAAATCATGAGATTTTTTAAAAATCTCATATTTTTTTAAAAGTATGATTCTAGCAATGAAAATTGGAATAAAGAAAATTGTGACAAAATACTTAATGAGAAAGAGGGGGTGGGGTCTTGATGAGTGACACACCTTTTGTGGGCAAGACACAAATGTAAGAGGAACTTTCTTTAACCTAACAAATGCAGTCAGTGTAACCTGGTTTCTTGTACTGTCAATGAATCCCCAACAATACAAAAAAAAGCAGGGGCGTGGGGGGCGAGTTCAGAATCAATTACATCAAGCACTATGATGGCAGTTTATGGAGCTTGACCTTAGTAAGGATAAAAACCAGGTTACCTTTCAGGTGTGAAGAGCTGTGTCCTGTAACTAAACTCTCTAACCTGTATTGTGGCTGCCTTTAAAGAATGCAAACTCCACAAAGGTAGGAATTTTTATCTGTTTTCTTCACTGCTGTATTTTTAGTATCTTACTTATTGTTACATAAATGAATCAGTTAAAATTCTACTCTAAGTACTCTGGTGTAGTAAAGTAGCTTTTAATCTTATCAGAATCTGTGTCTGATTCCTGGTTAACACACCTGTCTCTATTTGTGGTGGGATTTAGCTCCTGCCCACAGATGGAAGCATTTAAAACTAATCCTGGTGGAGACAGAATGTGGCTTAATTTAGAGTGTATCTTCTCAAGTGTGTTTCCTATTTGATTCCTGATTACTTGGCTGTGTGGACTGCCCCTTCCTAAAATCTTCTTTTAACTTCAGGTATCTGCTTGTGGCTGCCTTTTTTTCTGGCTTCCTATTTATTCCGTTTCTCTGCTTTCTGACTCTTGCTGGATTTCAGACTAGTGCATTGATTGGCCTGGTTGGGGTATGCATTTTTCTTTGATACTTGGTTCCATTTTGACCACTTCTGAGTACAGACCAATCCAATGCTTTTTTAGACACTACATTAGTTATTTTAGGCCTACCTTAATTCTCTAGTAATTCCCCAAATTAATTAAAAATCTAATTAATTAACTAATTAATCTTAGTTACTTCTCCTAGGCCTACCTAATTTGCCTTTTTTTTTTTTTTCTTTCTTTTGTAGAGACAGAGTTTCACTTTATCGCCCTCGGTGGAGTGCCGTGGCGTCACACTGCTCACATCAACCTCCAACTCCTGGGCTTAGGTGATTCTCTTGCCTCAGCCTCCCGAGTAGCTGGGACTACAGGCGCCTGCCACAACGCCCGGCTATTTTTCTGTTTTTGCAGTTCGGCTGAGGCCAGGTTTGAACCCGCCACCTTCGGTATATGGGGCCAGCACCCTACTCGATGAGCCACAGGTGCTGCCCACCTTTTTTTTTTTTTTTGGATAGACTCTCACTCTGTTGCCTGGGCTAGAGTGCAGGGGTATCATCATAGCTCACTCTACCCTCAAATTCCTGAGCTCCAGTGAACCTCCTGCCTCAGACTTCTGAGGAGCTGGGGCTTCAGGCATGTACCACACATCAAGCTTCTTTTCTTTTCTTTTTTTTTGAGGCATGAGTCTCACTTTGTTACCTTCAGTAGAGTGCTGGGGCATCATAGCTCACAGCAACCTCAGAATCTTGGGCTTAAGTGATTCTCTTGCCTCAGCCTCCCAAGTAGCTGAGACTTCAGGTGCCCGCCACAACACCTGGCTATTTTTAGACATAGGGTCTCACTCTTGCTCAGGGTGGTCCTGAACTCCTGAGTTCAAGTCATCCATCTGCCTCAGCCTCCCAGAATGCTAGGATTATAGGTGTGAGCCAATGTGCCCAATCATCCAAACTAATTTTTCTGGTTTTTTTGTAGAGACAAGGATTAAACTATGTTACACAGCCGGGTCTCAAACTCCTAGCCTCAAGCGAAACTCTGCTTGGCCTCAAATAGCATTAGTTTTACAGGATTGAGCCACCACGCCCAGTCTAATGTCCCATTCTTAAGTCCCAAATAAACTGAGGAGGAAGCTAATAACCAAAGTTATAGAAAATAGACTAGTAGTAAATAAAAAATAATTAGTTTTGAAAACTTGTGTGGCCAAAACTGGCATTCTCCTTGCTTAGAGGAAATGGTAGTTAGATATATTAGAGACATCAAATGTACAAAATTCAAATATTGAGTGAGGTAAAACACTTAATTCAGTATAATGCTCACTTAAAAATTTTCCCAGGATCTTCTTGGACACGTGTGCTGGTTGAAAAAACATTACTGATCATAAATGCTACATCAGGCTGATATCTGAGACAAAACATATATTTTTACAAGAACCCATAATTCCAAAAAAGGCACACACTCTTGAGAGTATGGATATCTTCCTAACCCTCATATGTCTGGCAGTCCTGAAAAAAATAACATAGTCATAAGTATAATTGATTCTCAACTGTATCATGTACAAAAATAACACAAGTAGCAACATATATGAAACATTTCGATACCACCTACATTGTGCTAGTTCTCATTCAGACTACTTGGCTAACATAGAACAAATGACACCAAGATATCTTTTGTTCAAGTTTACTTATGAGACACTAAAATGGAAAAAAAAAAAAAAAAAAAGGAATACCTTCTGTTATTGCAGTACATTAAAAAGGATATAGGAGATTTTAGACAGTTTGCTAATGAACAAATTAGATAAAATCATTCAATTGAATAGAAGAGATTCCCCTTTGTAACATTTCTGTCTAAAAAACATAATAGGGCCAGTTGTGGTGGCTCATGCCTGTAATCCCAGCCCTTTGGGAAGCCGAGGTAGGTGGATTGCCTGAGCTCATGAGTTGAAGACTGAGCCTGAGCTAGAGCGAGACCCCATCTTTAAAAAATAGCTGGGCTGGATCGGCACCTGTGGTTCATTGGGCTAAGGCGCCAGCTATGTACACCTGAGCTGGCAGGTTCAAATCCAGCCCAGGCCAGCCAAACAACAAACAATGACGGCTGCAACCAAAAAATGGCCGGGCATTGTGGCGGGCACCTATAGTCCCTGCTACTTGGGAGGTGGAGTCAAGAGACTCGCTTGAGCCCAGGAATTGGAGGTTACTGTGAGCTGTGATGCCACAGCACTCTATGCAGGGTGACAGCTTGAGGCTCTGTCTCAAAAAAAAAAAAATAGCCGGGCATTGTGCAGGGTGCCTGTCGTCCCAGCTACTGGGGAGACTGAGCAAGGAGGAGTGCTTGAGCCTGAGAACTTGAAGTTGCTGTGAGCTATGACATCACAGCACTTTACTGAGGATGACCAAGTGAGACTCTGTCTCAAAAAGTAAAAAATAATGATAAATGAGATACATTGGGTTTATCCTCTCTACTTCTACTTTTAACCATATTTTTGTACTTATTTTATGTAAAACACTCTTAGGAATTTTAATAATAAATCCAAATGACTCATAAGCAACAATTTTTGTCTATTGGGTAAATTATATTTCACATAAAACTACTAGTAAACTCTGCTGGAATTCTTTAGGGGCATATTTAAATGTTTGTGATTCATAGAATTTTGAATCTTTTGTCAGCTACAGAGATTGAATGGCTTAGAGTTAAACAGAAATTGCAGAAATATTGCATTTGAATATTGGGCTTGATGATTTTGTTTATGACCAGAAGTGTGGGTAGTCTAGTGTAATGGAAATAACATGACCTTATGGGTCAAGCAATTTGAATTTTTTGCCTTTGCCCTGTCACTGAGCTATTTGGCTTTGGTCAAGTTATTTTATCATATTTTTCATTTTGAAAATGAACTATTTGACCAGAAACAATGGCTCAGGTCTGAAATCCTAGCATTCTGGGAGGCTGAGGTGGGTGGATAGTCTTTGAGGCCAGCCTGAGCAAGAGCAAGACCCCAGTCTCTACTAAAAAAAATAAAAAAACTAGCCATGCATTGTGATGGGTGCCTATAGTCCCCAATACTCCAGAGACCAAGGCAAGAGGATTGCTGGAGCCCAAGAGCTTGAGGCTGCTGTGAGCTATCACACCACAACACTCTACCCAGGGCACAGAGACTCTATCTCTCTCACACACACACACAAAAGAAAAGAAAAGAAAAAAGTGACGCATTTAAACCTTAAGTTTACAGATTCTAAAGTCTCACAAAACCCTAACATTTGACTCCAGTTTGATTTCCTTTGCCTAACAATTTAACCAGCTCATAAATTCATTTAATCAACATGAAATGAGCAATTAGTATATGCAGGAATTTTGCTGCATTTTATGAGAAGAAAAATATAAACACCAAAGCATCCATGTCCCTCATATAACATTAAAGGTAATAGCATGGTAATTACTATGTAGTTAATGAAGTATAGAAAATCTTGTTCATCAATTTTCAAGAGTTTCATCCTTTCCATTTTGACTTTTCTTTCACTTTCTGGTAACATTTGGCAAAATATCACTTCTTTTTGCCAGAGAATCCAGTTCAATGAATGGTATCCCAGTTTGCTCGGCACTACCATGCTTTACCTGACTTTCCTCCTGATAACTAGTCAAGACCAGTCACCAACTCTCTCCTTTTCTTTTTTCTTTCTTTTCTTTCTTTTCTTTCTTAAGAGGCAGAGTCTCACTTTGTCACCCTGGGTAGGGTGCCATGGCATCACAGTAAGGTGCCGTGGCGTCACAGCTGACAGCAACCTCCAGCTCTTGGGCTTAGGTGATTCTCTTGCCTCAGCCTCCCAAGTAGCTGGAACTACAGGTGCCCACCATAACGCCTGGCTATTTTTTTTTTTTTTTTGGCAGTTTTTGGCCGGGCCTGGGTTTGAACCCGCCACCTCCGGCACATGGGACCAGCGTCCTACTCACTGAGCCACAGGCGCCGCCCACGCCTGGCTATTTTTTTGTTGCAGTTTGGACGGGGTTAGGTTTCAACTCGCCACCCTTGGTATATGGGGCTGGCACCCTACTCAATAAGCCACGGATACCACCTTTTTTTATTTTTATTTTTTTTACAGTCAGTGCCCACAGGGGCTATTTTGTAAGAATATTTGATACAGTTGGTGGCTCTGCAGCTGTGGCTCAACGGGCTAAGACGCCAGCCATGTACACCTGAGCTGGCGGGTTCGAATCCAACCCGGGGCCTGCCAAACAACAATGACGGCTGCAACCAAAAAATGGCCGGATGTTGTGGCGGACGCCTGTAGTCCCAGCTACTTGGGAGGCAGAGGCAGGAGACTCACTTGAGCCCAGGAGTTGGAGGTTGCTGTGAGCTGTGATGCCACGGCACTCTCTCCAGGGTGACGGCTTGAGGCTCTGTCTCAAAAAAAAAAAAAGAATATTTGATACAGTTGGCTGTCATGCTCCCTGACTTGGCTGAAAGGTTTATTTTGTTATTATTATTATTATTTATTTTTTTTTTTTTTGAGACAGAGCCTCAAGCCATCACCCTGGAGAGAGTGCCGTGGCATCACAGCTCACAGCAACCTCCAACTCCTGGGCTCAAGCGAGTCTCCTGCCTCTGCCTCCCAAGTATCTGGGACTACAGGCGCCCGCCACAACGCCTGGCCATTTTTTTTTTGGTTGCAGCCGTCATTGTTGTTTGGCAGGCCTGGGCTGGATTCGAACCCGCCAGCTCCGGTGTACGTGGCTGGCGCCTTAGCCCGTTGAGCCACAGGCGCCGAGCCTTATTATTATTTATTATACCATTAGCTCTGCATTCCCCCTGGGCTCCTGAACTAGAAACGTTGGTGATCTGTGACTGCTTTAGATGTGTTGAACCCGTATCACACACAATAGTATTTATTTATTTATTTGTATTTTTTTGAGACAGAGTCTCACTATGTCACTCTCAGTAAAGTGCGGTGATGTCACAGCTCACAGCAACCTCAAACTCTTGGGCTTAAGCAATTCTCTTGCCTCGACCTCCCAAGTAGCTGGGACTACAGGTGACCGCCACAACACCCGGCTCTTTTTTCTCGTTGCAGTTGTCATTGCTGTTTAGCAGGCCTGGGTTGGGTTCAAACGGCCAGCCCCAGTGTATGTGGCTGGTGCCCTAACCACGGAGCTATGGACACGGAGCCCACAATAGTATTTAAATGATTCTATGTGCTTTTGAAGTCCAATAAGGTCAGACACATACACATTTATGTATGTATGTATAGGAGGAATGTTAGAAGTGTAGTCCAATATGCTTACTTTTTATGAATAAGAAAGCTGGCATTAAAGGACTTGCTGAAGGCCAAAGCAGGTTAGTGGTAGAACAAACGTAGGACAGTAATGGTTTTTGTTAAAAGTAACCTTGACGTGAAATACCATCTCTATATCACCTGGTGTATGCCAGGCATTGTTGTAGAAACTTTACTTGAATTTATTTAATCCTCACAACAACTCTTGGGCCTATTTCACAATTCGGGAAACAGAGGCATAGAAAGAATAAGTATTTGTCCAAGGTACGTAGCTAGGCAACAACAGAGCTAGGGTTAGAAATCAGTGAGACCCTAAGTTCTAGTGATTAGTTGCTAGCTACCTCTTCACAGCTGCAAGTATAAAACAATCCTTTCTTTCTTTCTTTTTTTTTCTTTTTCTTTCTTTCTTTTTTTTGGCAGTTTTTGGCCGGGGTCATGTTTGAACTCGCCACCTCTGGTATATGGGGCCGGCACCCTACTCCTTAAGCCACAGGCGCCACCCCCCTCATTTTTTTTTTCTTTTTTCTTTTTTTGAGACAGAGTCTTACTAAGTTGCCCTGGGGTTGAGTGCTGTGGCATCACAGCAACCTCAAACTCTTGGGTTCAAGCAATCCTCTTGCCTCAGCCTCCCAAGTAGCTGGGACTACAGGCACCCACCACAATGCCTGGCTATTTTTAGAGATGGGGGGGGTCTTACTTTGGCTCAGGCTGGTTTTGAACCTGTGAGCTCAGGCAATCTGCCTTCCTTGGCCTCGCAGAATGCTAGGATTACAGGTGTGAGCCACTTCAGCTGGGCTGAAACAATCCTTATCATACTTTAAACTTTGTGACGGTTCCCTTAAAATTTATGGTGAAAAATTATTCTGTTTTTTATTAAAACTTTATTTTATTTTATTTTATTTGAGACAAAGCCTCAAGCTGTCACCCTGGATAGAGTGCTGTGGCATCACAGCTCACAGCAACTTCCAATTCCTGGGCTCAAACGAGTCTCCTGCCTCTGCCTCCCAAGCAGCTGGGACTACAGGTGCCCACCACAACGCCCGGCCATTTTTTGGTTGCAGCCATTATTGTTGTTTGGCGGGCCCGGGCTGGATTCGAACCCGGAAGCTCAGGTGTACGTGGCTGGCGCCTTAGCCTGTTGAGCCACAGGCGCCAAGCCTAAAACTTTATTTTAATTTTAAGTTGTATTCATAGTCTTCTCTTCAAATAAATAATAAAAAAATAGATATCTGACTGCTAAACTCTTAGTCAAATGAAATTTTGCATAAAATAGTAGCTACAGAGTTGTAAAATATGTTTGCATTTATTTACTTAAAGAAACTTAATCGTTTAAGTTATCTAATTACTCTATAACACAAGTACAAAAATCGGAATATAAGTTCTCTATTACTATGCTAACTTTCTAAGAAGTATTAATAAATTGGGCGAATAATCATAGGTGTATGCTTTTATTTCTGCACTCTTATTGAAATCAGAACCACCATGGAAATTAATTTATTTTTAAAAGCAAGCAAGCCAGCCTATATGGATCCAATTACTTAATTTTCTGTAGAATTGCAATGACAGTTATTCCTACCAATTTCAGCTGGTCTGCCAGATCTATGCCTGCAAACTGAAGGATGGCTTTTCTAACTGACCTTTTGTCCTTTTCAGAAAAAGCCAATCAGTAGCAGAAGCAGTGGAGTGAGTGCTTGATGTGTATGTTGGGGTTGAGGGGGAGAAAAGAAAAAAAGGTCTATGATAATCAATTCATTTGAAAAGGAATAAAGTGGGAGGTAAAAGGGAATAATGGGAAGAAGGAGAGAAAGAATGGGAGGGAACGAGAGGGAATAAGACCAAGGGAAAGCTAAAAAGAGAGAGGTTGAGTGTGAAAACATTTCAAAGCATTCTTTTGTTTGTTTACTTTTAGGAAGATCTGTTTGCAAATTTAATTTCCACGCAACAAGTTTGCTCCTGGTAAAATGTAACACTAAAGCAATACCCGGATTTAAAGAAACTGTACAGTTAGAAAGACAATCTTAAGGAAACAATTCAAATTTTGATACTTTGCTAGTAAGTTTATCACACCTCAGCACCAGAGGAAGAGGGTAGTTAACATATCAATGTTTCTTCCTGATTATACCAAAGGACAATAGAGTGTTATTTTCTTTTAAAAATCTCACTTTAAAAATTAAGTTGACAAAGGAGGTCAACCTCTCTCTTTTCTACTGAATCTCTGCTCTGTATCTGATTCTTTTTTACTCTCTCATTTGATGCAGGAGAATTTATACCACATATTAGCAAAATAGGGTGGAAGGAAGACTTTAAGACAGAATTAGGAAGGAAATGGATATCTTCTTTGCCTTATGGAAAACATATTCCTTTATTTTTAATTTTAATGATTGTTCAGTAGTGCCTGCAGATTGGAGAAACTTTTCCTAAGTGAACAATGTAACAATGTAGCTCTAATCAGAAAGGAAGTGCCTGACCCAAAGAACCTGTCCTCTCCATTAAGAATAAAATGAGGGGACGGCGCCTATGGCTTAGCGAGTAGGGCGCTGGCCCCATATGACAAAGGTGATGGGTTCAAACCCGGCCTCGGCTGAACTACAAAACGAAAAAATAGCCGGGCATTGTGGGAGGCTGAGGCAAGAGAATGGCCTAAGCCCAAGACCTGGAGGTTCCTTTGAGCTGTGTGATGCCACGGCACTCTACTGAGGGCAATAAAGTAAGACTCTGTCTCTACCAAAAAAAAAAAAAAAAGAATAACATCAGGGGCGGTGCCTGTGAGTCAAAGGAGTAGGGCGCCCTATATGCCGGAGGTGGTGGGTTCAAACCCAGGACGGGCAAAAATAAATAAATAAATAAAAATAAAAAAATAAAAGAATAAAATCAGAACAAAGCAAACCTTCTGAGTTGCATTTTTTTTTTTTTTTTTTTTGAGACGGAGTCTCAAGCTGTCGCCCTAGGTAGAGTGCTATGGCATCATAGCTCACAGCAACCTCCAATGCTTGGTCTCAAGCTATCCTTTTGCTTCAGTTTTTCTATTTTTAGTAGAGAGCAGGTCTCACTTTTGCTCAGACTGGTCTTGAACTCCGTGAGCTCAAGCAATCCACTCTCCTCTGCCTCCCAAAGTGCTAGGATTATAAACATGAGCCACCACACCTGGCCTGAGATACATTTTTATACTGAACTAAATAAGGGCTAGAATTTTAGTTGAAACCTGTAACATTGTCACATTATCCCAACATATTGTCTATAACCTACAAGTGTTTAGTTTATATATATTCTTACAGGAAATTATATGGTATAGTGAGTGCATTTGATTATAGGAATAGAACAAGTATTTTTATAGAGGCAAGTCTAGTAAATGGTATCCACATTTAACAGAAGTAGGAGTTTTTTTTTTTTTTTTTTTTTTTTTTTTTTTTTTGTCAGAGCCGGAAAGGGGAACCCTGGGTATGTTGCCGGGGCCTCACAGGGCCAACCACCCCACCATTCCGGG